>JARQOD010004575.1:0-53925 GCA_033576555.1 Oophaga sylvatica
GAAGCTTCTTGTATCATTGTGTCTCCTGATGGATCATCCAGAGTAGCAAACACTGAGTACTTATCGCTCTCACTGGAGTTGTCCATTGGTCCATGACTGTCACGCTGTCTAATGATATGAATACAATGTCAGTAAACTATTTATACAGGAACCACACTCAATACAACATATAGTTTAGCAACATCAGAATGTAAGTATAGAATAGATTTACCTGACACGATATCTGCTGAACTCAGGGTTAATCTTGAGGACTTGATGAGCTGTAACAGGAAAGAGGAGGACCGGGGTCTAACCTGACCCTACACTGGGGTCCTAACTAATCCCTTTCCTTGGAGGTACTGATAATGGTTCAGAGGTCCAAGTCTCCAGCCTAACCCTGTCTCCTGTCAGACCTTGAACCCTGTAATCAGTCCTAAGAAGGATCCTGACTACCACCAAAGGGATATGGGCTGATCTTAGCTAAATACACAGATTAGACATATAAGACAGACAGGATAACACTCGCTTGCATACACACTCAAACACCAAAGGAACATAAATGGTCTGGGAAATAAACTCTAAACAAGTTGAGCTTAAAACAGCTAAGGAGCTCTCAACTTAAGTCTATACAGATTCATTCCTATCTGTGGTCTGCATGAAGAATTTCACTGGCAACTCCCAAAGCAGACAACCAGGAATTTAAAGGAAACCAATCAACAAATAATCAATTGCAGCCGGGAGAAACTGCACCCAGTCCCAGCACCGAGCACAGACAGAATTAACTCCCTAGCTGCCAAACACAAAGAAACAGCAACTCAGCTGTGAGAAGTCAAAACGTGCAACCGCGACAATCTTCGTGGCAATGCACACATGACAGTACCCCCCCTTCTATGAGGGGCCTCCGGACCCTCAGGGCCAGGCCTGCCCGGGTGAGTTCTGTGGAAGGTCTGAACCAAACGATCTGCGTTAACATCGGACGCAGGGACCCACGTCCTCTCCTCCGGACCATATCCCTTCCAATGCACCAAGTACTGAAGGGACCGGCGATTCAGACGAGAGTCAATGATTTTTGATACTTGAAATTCCAAGTTACCATTGACCAACACTGGAGGAGGAGGTAGAGGTGACGGTATGACTGGTGCCACATACCTTTTAAGTAGTGACTTGTGGAACACATTATGAATTTTAAACGTAGAAGGGAGTTCCAGACGAAATGCCACAGGATTAATTATGGAACTGATCCTGTACGGCCCGATGAATCTGGGACCCAGTTTCCAGGAGGGCACTTTAAGTTTTATATTCCTGGTAGACAACCATACCAGATCGTTCACATTCAGATCTGGACCAGAAACTCTCCTCCTATCAGCCATACGTTTGTAACGGTTCCCCATCGTACTCAAATTATTCAATACACCTCGCCACACAGAAGCAAGTGACGACGAGAAACGCTCCTCCTCAGGAACCCCAGAAGGACCCCCCCCATTGAAAGTACAAAACTGGGGATGAAAACCATATGCCCCAAAAAACGGGGACTTACCAGTGGACTCGCTCCGCCTGTTGTTAAGAGCGAACTCTGCCAAAGGCAAGAAAGAAGACCAGTCCTCCTGGTTCTCCGATACAAAACACCGGAGATATGTCTCTAAACTCTGATTCAGACGCTCTGTCTGACCATTGGTCTGTGGATGAAAAGCCGAGGAAAACGACAATTGCATCCCCCGACGTAAACAAAATGCCCTCCAAAATTTGGAGACAAACTGAGACCCCCTATCTGACACCACATCAGAAGGCAACCCATGAAGTCTCACGATCTCCCTAATGAACACCTGCGCCAGAGTTTTAGCATTAGGGAGTGCAGGAAGAGCAACGAAATGTGCCATCTTACTGAACCTGTCAACAACCACCAGTATGACAGTATTCCCAGACGACGGAGGAAGGTCCGTAATGAAGTCCATAGATCAATGGGTCCATGGACGCTCCGGAAGTTTCAAAGGTAAAAGGGTCCCAGACGGACGGGTATGAGGAGTTTTAGAGCGAGCACAAACCCCACAGGACGCGACAAAAGTTATAACATCTTTATTAGCGTTAGGCCACCAAAATCGGCGAGAAAGAAGATCTAAAGTAGCCTTACTCCCTGGATGTCCTGCTAAAGCAGAATTATGATGTGCCTCAATAACCTTTTGTCTCAACTGATTCGGACAAACAGTCTCCCTGGAGGTCCTGCAGGGGCGTCCCCCTGAGCCTCTAACACCTCCTCCTCAAGCTCAGAACATACAGCCGACACTACCACCCCCTCCTGAAGGATAGGAATCGGGTCATCCATTTTCCCGGCCCCTGGGAAACTGCGAGACAAGGCATCCGCCTTAACATTCTTAGATCCAGGGCGATAAGTGACAACAAAATTAAACCTGGTAAAAAATAATGACCATCGAGCTTGTCTGGAATTCAGACGCTTAGCGGATTCTAAATACAGCAGGTTCTTGTGATCAGTAATAACGGTGACCGGGTGGACTGCCCCCTCCAAAAAGTGACGCCATTCTTCAAAAGCCAATTTAATGGCCAAAAGTTCCCTATTGCCGATATCATAATTACTTTCGGCGGACGACAATCTCTTAGAAAAGAAAGCGCACGGATGCCATTTACCAGGGGACGGACCCTGGGACAATATAGCACCCACCCCTACGTCAGACGCGTCCACCTCCACAATGAACGGCTGAGATACATCTGGTTGGATGAGAACGGGTGCCGAAGCAAAACATCTTTTTAAAGAGGAAAAGGCTTGGCAAGCTTTGTCCGACCACCTAGAAAAATCCGTCCCTTTTCTCGTCATGTCAGTGAGAGGTTTGACGACAGACGAGAAATTACAAATAAATTTCTGGTAGTAATTAGCAAACCCCAAAAAACGCTGCAGAGCCTTAAGATCCCCTGGCTGATCCCATTCAAGCACTGCTCTCACCTTTTCAGGGTCCATCCGGAAACCGGAGGCTGACACCAAAAAACCCAAAACCTGAAGTTCCTGTACGGCAAACACACACTTCTCCAGTTTGGCGTATAGTTTATTGTCTCGCAAGATCTGCAACACCTGTCTCACATGCTCCTGGTGAGACACAAGATCTGGCGAGTAAATTAAAATGTCATCCAAATATACGACCACAAACACCCCCACAAGGTGACGAAAAATTTCATTAACAAAATGTTGGAATACTGCTGGAGCAGTAGTCAGACCAAAAGGCATGACCAGGTTTTCATAATGTCCCTCTGGCGTGTTAAACGCCGTTTTCCACTCATCCCCCTCTTTTATCCTAATCAGATTATACGCCCCCCTGAGATCCAATTTAGAGAACCATTTGGCGCCAACAATTTGATTGAAGAGATCAGGAATAAGAGGGAGTGGATACGGATCTCGAACAGTAATCCGATTAAGTTCGTGGAAATCCAAGCAAGGGCGTAGGCCTCCATCTTTTTTCTTCACAAAGAAGAACCCCGCGGCCACAGGGGAAGATGAAGGTCTAATATGCCCTTTGGCCAGACTTTCAGAAATATAATCTTTCATAGCCTGTCTTTCAGGACCAGAAAGATTATACAACCTAGCTTTAGGCAACTTAGCATCAGGAAGTAGATTAATAGAGCAGTCATACACGCGATGAGGAGGCAACTCCCGACACCCCTCCTCAGAGAAAACATCCCCAAAATCCTCCAAAAAAGGAGGCAATGTACTAGGCACGACCGCACTGATGACTGTGTTCATGCAGTTGTTTTTGCAAAACTCACCCCATTGGCTTATCTCTCTGGACTGCCAATTAATCACAGGGTTATGTTTAACCAGCCAAGGAAGTCCCAACACAATGGGAGTAGGTAGACCTTCCAACACATAACAAGATAATTGTTCCCTATGTATTGCCCCTACCCGAAGGTCAATGTTATGAACCTCATGAACAAAGCTACCTTGGCCGAGAGGCCTGGCGTCAATGGAGAAAATAGGGATCGGTTTGACCAATACATTAAGATGCATACCTTGAGCCTGAGCAAACTGAGCGTCAACCAAATTAGCCCCGGAACCACTATCCAGAAGAACAGACAATCTCTTCACTCTAGTACCAACCACCACCTCCACTGGTACAAGGAACTGAGAAGAACCGGCGGATGAAATACATACTCCCAGGTTGTCGTCCACCACACAACCTGGGATTAACAGTTTTCCGGCGACTTTTTACTTAACAAGACACGGGATGGACATTCTCCAACAAAATGTCCCTCTTTCCCACAGAAAAAACACCTTCTAGTCCTGCGGCGTGCCGCCAATCCCCTACTACGAAAAGATGTCCCTCCCAACTGCATAGGCTCATCCGAACAGACAAGGGGAACCTCAACATAAGGGACTTTAGTAGTAGGTGGAGTAACAACAGGGAGTGGAGTTACCTCACCCCTCTCCCGAAGCCGTCTATCAGTACGGATAGCTAGGGCCATAGCAGCCTCCAGAGAAGGAGGAGACTCATACTGAGCCAAAACGTCTTTTAATTTGTCAGAAAGCCCATGACAAAACTGGCTCCTAAGAGCTGGGTCATTCCACTGAGTATCCGTGGCCCATCTACGAAACTCAGAAGCAAATTCCTCCGCAGGACGATCTCCCTGCTGTATTTTACGTAATTTGGTCTCAGCAAGAGAGACCCGATCTGGGTCATCATATACCAATCCCAGAGCAGTAAAAAATTGATCTACAGACTGTAGAGCCGGGGATCCCGGAGGAAGGGAAAATGCCCAGGATTGAGGGTCCCCTTGAAGAAGTGAGATAACAATTCCCACTCTCTGCTCATCACTCCCTGATGATCGCGGCCGAAGCCGAAAATACAATTTACATGCCTCCCGGAAGGTAAAAAATTTGTCTCGCCCACCAGTGAACCTATCTGGAAGAGCTACTTTAGGTTCAACTCTGGTTTGCTCCAGGGGAGACAAAACTTTGGACTTAATGTCCGTCAGCTCCATGGATAATCCCTGCAACTGCAGAGCCAGCTGGGCTACTGGATCCATGGTAACTAGAGATAATTTTTTAAGGCCAGTGAAAATGTCACGCTGTCTAATGATATGAATACAATGTCAGTAAACTATTTATACAGGAACCACACTCAATACAACATATAGTTTAGCAACATCAGAATGTAAGTATAAAATAGATTTACCTGACACAATCTCTGCAGAACTTAGGGTTAATCTTGAGGACTTGATGAGCTGTAACAGGAAAGAGGAGGACCGGGGTCTAACCTGACCCTACAGTGGGGTCCTAACTAATCCCTTTCCTTGGAGGTACTGATAATGGTTCAGAGGTCCAAGTCTCCAGCCTAACCCTGTCTCCTGTCAGACCCTGAACCCTGTAATCAGTCCTAAGAAGGATCCTGACTACCACCAAAGGGATATGGGCTGATCTTAGCTAAATACACAGATTAGACATATAAGACAGACAGGATAACACTCGCTTGCATACACACTCAAACACCAAAGGAACATAAATGGTCTGGGAAATAAACTCTAAACAAGTTGAGCTTAAAACAGCTAAGGAGCTCTCAACTTAAGTCTATACAGATTCATTCCTATCTGTGGTCTGCATGAAGAATTTCACTGGCAACTCCCAAAGCAGACAACCAGGAATTTAAAGGAAACCAATCAACAAATAATCAATTGCAGCCGGGAGAAACTGCACCCAGTCCCAGCACCGAGCACAGACAGAATTAACTCCCTAGCTGCCAAACACAAAGAAACAGCAACTCAGCTGTGAGAAGTCAAAACGTGCAACCGCGACAATCTTCGTGGCAATGCACACATGACAGTACCCCCCCTTCTATGAGGGGCCTCCGGACCCTCAGGGCCAGGCCTGCCCGGGTGAGTTCTGTGGAAGGTCTGAACCAAACGATCTGCGTTAACATCGGACGCAGGGACCCACGTCCTCTCCTCCGGACCATATCCCTTCCAATGCACCAAGTACTGAAGGGACCGGCGATTCAGACGAGAGTCAATGATTTTTGATACTTGAAATTCCAAGTTACCATTGACCAACACTGGAGGAGGAGGTAGAGGTGACGGTATGACTGGTGCCACATACCTTTTAAGTAGTGACTTGTGGAACACATTATGAATTTTAAACGTAGAAGGGAGTTCCAGACGAAATGCCACAGGATTAATTATGGAACTGATCCTGTACGGCCCGATGAATCTGGGACCCAGTTTCCAGGAGGGCACTTTAAGTTTTATATTCCTGGTAGACAACCATACCAGATTGTTCACATTCAGATCTGGACCAGAAACTCTCCTCCTATCAGCCATACGTTTGTAACGGTTCCCCATCGTACTCAAATTATTCAATACACCTCGCCACACAGAAGCAAGTGACGACGAGAAACGCTCCTCCTCAGGAACCCCAGAAGGACCCCCCCCATTGAAAGTACAAAACTGGGGATGAAAACCATATGCCCCAAAAAACGGGGACTTACCAGTGGACTCGCTCCGCCTGTTGTTAAGAGCGAACTCTGCCAAAGGCAAGAAAGAAGACCAGTCCTCCTGGTTCTCCGATACAAAACACCGGAGATATGTCTCTAAACTCTGATTCAGACGCTCTGTCTGACCATTGGTCTGTGGATGAAAAGCCGAGGAAAACGACAATTGCATCCCCCGACGTAAACAAAATGCCCTCCAAAATTTGGAGACAAACTGAGACCCCCTATCTGACACCACATCAGAAGGCAACCCATGAAGTCTCACGATCTCCCTAATGAACACCTGCGCCAGAGTTTTAGCATTAGGGAGTGCAGGAAGAGCAACGAAATGTGCCATCTTACTGAACCTGTCAACAACCACCAGTATGACAGTATTCCCAGACGACGGAGGAAGGTCCGTAATGAAGTCCATAGATCAATGGGTCCATGGACGCTCCGGAAGTTTCAAAGGTAAAAGGGTCCCAGACGGACGGGTATGAGGAGTTTTAGAGCGAGCACAAACCCCACAGGACGCGACAAAAGTTATAACATCTTTATTAGCGTTAGGCCACCAAAATCGGCGAGAAAGAAGATCTAAAGTAGCCTTACTCCCTGGATGTCCTGCTAAAGCAGAATTATGATGTGCCTCAATAACCTTTTGTCTCAACTGATTCGGCACAAACAGTCTCCCTGGAGGTCCTGCAGGAGCGTCCCCCTGAGCCTCTAACACCTCCTCCTCAAGCTCAGAACATACAGCCGACACTACCACCCCCTCCTGAAGGATAGGAATCGGGTCGTCCGTTTTCCCGGCCCCTGGGAAACTGCGAGACAAGGCATCAGCCTTTACATTCTTAGACCCCGGACGATAAGTGACGACAAAATTAAACCTGGTAAAAAATAATGACCATCGAGCTTGTCTGGAATTCAGACGCTTAGCGGATTCTAAATACAGCAGGTTCTTGTGATCAGTAATAACGGTGACCGGGTGGACTGCCCCCTCCAAAAATGACGCCATTCTTCAAAAGCCAATTTAATGGCCAAAAGTTCCCTATTGCCGATATCATAATTACTTTCGGCGGACGACAATCTCTTAGAAAAGAAAGCGCACGGATGCCATTTACCAGGGGACGGACCCTGGGACAATATAGCACCCACCCCTACGTCAGACGCGTCCACCTCCACAATGAACGGCTGAGATACATCTGGTTGGATGAGAACGGGTGCCGAAGCAAAACATCTTTTTAAAGAGGAAAAGGCTTGGCAAGCTTTGTCCGACCACCTAGAAAAATCCGTCCCTTTTCTCGTCATGTCAGTGAGAGGTTTGACGACAGACGAGAAATTACAAATAAATTTCTGGTAGTAATTAGCAAACCCCAAAAAACGCTGCAGAGCCTTAAGATCCCCTGGCTGATCCCATTCAAGCACTGCTCTCACCTTTTCAGGGTCCATCCGGAAACCGGAGGCTGACACCAAAAAACCCAAAACCTGAAGTTCCTGTACGGCAAACACACACTTCTCCAGTTTGGCGTATAGTTTATTGTCTCGCAAGATCTGCAACACCTGTCTCACATGCTCCTGGTGAGACACAAGATCTGGCGAGTAAATTAAAATGTCATCCAAATATACGACCACAAACACCCCCACAAGGTGACGAAAAATGTCATTAACAAAATGTTGGAATACTGCTGGAGCAGTAGTCAGACCAAAAGGCATGACCAGGTTTTCATAATGTCCCTCTGGCGTGTTAAACGCCGTTTTCCACTCATCCCCCTCTTTTATCCTAATCAGATTATACGCCCCCCTGAGATCCAATTTAGAGAACCATTTGGCGCCAACAATTTGATTGAAGAGATCAGGAATAAGAGGGAGTGGATACGGATCTCGAACAGTAATCCGATTAAGTTCGTGGAAATCCAAGCAAGGGCGTAGGCCTCCATCTTTTTTCTTCACAAAGAAGAACCCCGCGGCCACAGGGGAAGATGAAGGTCTAATATGCCCTTTGGCCAGACTTTCAGAAATATAATCTTTCATAGCCTGTCTTTCAGGACCAGAAAGATTATACAACCTAGCTTTAGGCAACTTAGCATCAGGAAGTAGATTAATAGAGCAGTCATACACGCGATGAGGAGGCAACTCCCGACACCCCTCCTCAGAGAAAACATCCCCAAAATCCTCCAAAAAAGGAGGCAATGTACTAGGCACGACCGCACTGATGACTGTGTTCATGCAGTTGTTTTTGCAAAACTCACCCCATTGGCTTATCTCTCTGGACTGCCAATTAATCACAGGGTTATGTTTAACCAGCCAAGGAAGTCCCAACACAATGGGAGTAGGTAGACCTTCCAACACATAACAAGATAATTGTTCCCTATGTATTGCCCCTACCCGAAGGTCAATGTTATGAACCTCATGAACAAAGCTACCTTGGCCGAGAGGCCTGGCGTCAATGGAGAAAATAGGGATCGGTTTGACCAATACATTAAGATGCATACCTTGAGCCTGAGCAAACTGAGCGTCAACCAAATTAGCCCCGGAACCACTATCCAGAAGAACAGACAATCTCTTCACTCTAGTACCAACCACCACCTCCACTGGTACAAGGAACTGAGAAGAACCGGCGGATGAAATACATACTCCCAGGTTGTCGTCCACCACACAACCTGGGATTAGCAGTTTTCCGGCGACTTTTTACTTAACAAGACACGGGATGGACATTCTCCAACAAAATGTCCCTCTTTCCCACAGAAAAAACACCTTCTAGTCCTGCGGCGTGCCGCCAATCCCCTACTACGAAAAGATGTCCCTCCCAACTGCATAGGCTCATCCGAACAGACAAGGGGAACCTCAACATAAGGGACTTTAGTAGTAGGTGGAGTAACAACAGGGAGTGGAGTTACCTCACCCCTCTCCCGAAGCCGTCTATCAGTACGGATAGCTAGGGCCATAGCAGCCTCCAGAGAAGGAGGAGACTCATACTGAGCCAAAACGTCTTTTAATTTGTCAGAAAGCCCATGACAAAACTGGCTCCTAAGAGCTGGGTCATTCCACTGAGTATCCGTGGCCCATCTACGAAACTCAGAAGCAAATTCCTCCGCAGGACGATCTCCCTGCTGTATTTTACGTAATTTGGTCTCAGCAAGAGAGACCCGATCTGGGACATCATATACCAATCCCAGAGCAGTAAAAAATTATCTACAGACTGTAGAGCCGGGGATCCCGGAGGAAGGGAAAATGCCCAGGATTGAGGGTCCCCTTGAAGAAGTGAGATAACAATTCCCACTCTCTGCTCATCACTCCCTGATGATCGCGGCCGAAGCCGAAAATACAATTTACATGCCTCCCGGAAGGTAAAAAATTTGTCTCGCCCACCAGTGAACCTATCTGGAAGAGCTACTTTAGGTTCAACTCTGGTTTGCTCCAGGGGAGACAAAACTTTGGACTTAATGTCCGTCAGCTCCATGGATAATCCCTGCAACTGCAGAGCCAGCTGGGCTACTGGATCCATGGTAACTAGAGATAATTTTTTAAGGCCAGTGAAAATGTCACGCTGTCTAATGATATGAATACAATGTCAGTAAACTATTTATACAGGAACCACACTCAATACAACATATAGTTTAGCAACATCAGAATGTAAGTATAAAATAGATTTACCTGACACAATCTCTGCAGAACTTAGGGTTAATCTTGAGGACTTGATGAGCTGTAACAGGAAAGAGGAGGACCGGGGTCTAACCTGACCCTACACTGGGGTCCTAACTAATCCCTTTCCTTGGAGGTACTGATAATGGTTCAGAGGTCCAAGTCTCCAGCCTAACCCTGTCTCCTGTCAGACCCTGAACCCTGTAATCAGTCCTAAGAAGGATCCTGATTACCACCAAAGGGATATGGGCTGATCTCAGCTAAATACACAGATTAGACATATAAGACAGACAGGATAGCACTCACTTGCATACACACTCAAACACCGAAGGAACATAAATGGTCTGGGAAATAAACTCTAAACAAGTTGAGCTTAAAACAGCTAAGAAGCTCTCAACTTAAGTCTATACAGATTCATTCCTATCTGTGGTCTGCATGAAGGATTTCACTGGCAACTCCCAAAGCAGACAACCAGGAATTTAAAGGAAACCAATCAACAAATAATCAATTGCAGCCGGGAGAAACTGCACCCAGTCCCAGCACCGAGCACAGACAGAATTAACTCCCTAGCTGCCAAACACAAAGAAACAGCAACTCAGCTGTGAGAAGTCAAAACGTGCAACCGCGACGATCTTCGTGGCAATGCACACATGACAATGACAGGACACCTCCAAATAGAATCGCAAAGTAAGCAACGTCTTCAATGGTTAATGTAACAGAAGCATAGATGTGTGAATGATCCCCAGTCCCGCAGCTTGAGGAGCGGGCTCTGTGGTACTAAGTAGTTTCACAGCATTAGTTGTGGGGAATGTCACTTACTTGTTAGTATAGACATTTTGACCATGTGAGAGCCATGATTGCTGCAAGCTTCTACAAATTAGAAACCGTGCTCCTATAGTGACTCCAGGAGCATAGTTATAGCTGGGTTCAGTCGAGGGTCTTACAACTTCAAGGGTGAGCTGACAAGCGCTCTGGATACCAGAAGCAGATCTCCCCTACACATGCTACGACAATGACATGATCTATACATTGTCATACACTACAATACCTGTCCCTCTGTAGTAGGGTCTTTTTTGGGATGGGTACCTGGTAGTGTGGAGGAAGTGAGCCAGTGTTTCTGTGGTGGGGGGAGCACTCATCTGGCCTCATAATGAGTCTCATCTCACTGCAGTTACCACTTGTCATAGCTGAAGGTGTTAATGAATTTCATGGTACTTGTAATCAAGGCAGTCTGTCTGTAGGGTGATTAAGAAGCCCCTAGGGGTTTCCCATCCTCTGCTTCCACTTCCATTCCAACACAAAACCAATGGAGGGGAGGAGTGCAGACGAGAAACAGGTACAGAATAAAAAAATAAAATGTATACTACAGGCATAATAAATTATAATAAAAAAGGTCTTTGAGAGCAACAATTAAGAGAGAATTAAATTACTGAGATAAGTGAGGGACAAGAGTCATGGTGATCAGAATACAAAATCTAAGTGTGGGAGATGATGGAGGAATGCAGACCCCGGAGTGAGGGTGCAGAAACAATACCAAGAGTGGGTGAGGGTGGAGGAACAGTACAAGAGTGTGTGAGGGTGGACGAACAGTACCAAGAGTGTGTGAGGGTGGACGAACAGTACCAAGAGTGGGTGAGGGTGGAGGAACATAGATCCAAGAAGAAATGAAGATGGATAAACCCAGAGATTGGAGGAAAACAGACTCAAGACCGACTTTGGATGGAGGAAAGTATTACTAAAAATGGATGAGAATGGAGGTATGTATATCCATGAATGGGTGAAACTGAAGGGACAAAAGGTCCAAGAGTGAATGAAGGTGGTAGAACAAACAACCAAAATTGGATTAGGATAAAGTAATGAACCGAAAGAGGATGAGGATGGATAGAAGTAGATCCATAAGTGTGATGCTGGAGAAACTTGGGCGAGGATGCAAGAAATTTACACAAGGTGAAAAAAGGAAAACAGACTAAAGACAGAAAATGGGTTGAGAAATGTAAGAAGAGAGGATGAGGTTAAAGGAATGCAGACTGAACAATGGGAGAGGAGGAAGAAATGTGTACATTTGAGTAGGTAAAGATGGAGAAGCACAGACCCAAGGGTGAAGGAACATAGAACCAAGACTGGGCACAGATGGAGGAATGCTGGTGAGGATGGTGGAAAGAATGGGAGAGGGTGGAGAAAAATAGACCTATTAGTGGGTGAGGGTAGAAATAAAGTAGTACCAAGGGTGGGGATGTAGGAGTATATACTCAGAGGTGAGTTAGGGTAAAGGAAAATAGATGCAAGAGTGAGAGTGGAGAAACAGAACTACAGAACTAAGTGCATGTGGACGAAGGAATATAGACAGGAGATAGAGTGAAAATGGAGTGACATATAGTTAGGTTCAGAAATATTTGGCCAGTGACCAGAGATGAGCGAATATTTCAATGTTTGGTTTACGATTGCCGATTTTGCAATATTCGCTGATTTATTCATCGAATATTCGCCGAACATATTCGAACGTCATTGGAGTCAATGGGAGGCAAAAACAAACGCATGAACACCTTCAAACGGCCATAAAAGCTGCCAAAACACATCAAATTAGGGGCAGACACCAGGAAAGTGGCCTCAGTTCACCCACAGTACAAACTGTAGCATGGCACTGCAGCAATCAGCCAGGCATGACGTATTGGGTCTGGGACAGCATTTACAGCTTTGAACGTCAAATTAAGATGAGATGGGTGAGGGATCGGTGAAGGCCTCCTTTGAGGGACAAGGGAGAATCTATTTTGGATTATAGGTCATCTCAGTCCACTCCTGGAATGTGCCCCCACCCTTGCGTCCCCCCAGGCCATAAAAAGCAATGCAATGTGTTGCTTTAATTAAAAAGCTCTTTGAAGCTCATAACACAAAGGTGTGAAATCCCCTACAAGCTACAGGCAAACTGAACTCTTTTGTCTGACCTGAAACACATGGATATACACCGTCATACAACAAATCACAGCAGGCCCTGGAAAATGACCTATAATAACAGAATGTAATATCTCTGAGCCTAGCTGAGCACATTGGTGTTCCTTTCCCCACTCGTCCAGATTACTTAGCCACCTCCAGATCCCTGCATTATGGAGTTATAAAGCTTACCCACCAGGAATTACATATGGTAGACATATTTGATCTCTACCAGCAGATAAAATCCAGCAGAATCCAGTGGCACCGCTGTCATTCCATTCGGAGCTTCGGGCGGAAAGTTATGGGCCATCCATGGTTCTGGACTGAAAATTATATTCTCAGGGATGGTAGGAGAGAGGCTGCACAAGTCCAGGGGTGGCCACAGAGTGTGGGAGGAGCAGCCTAGGAGATAAGTGTCAGCTCCTCATTTGGAGCTCAGTTTTTAATGGCCGGAGGATACCTTAGCCGACGCAGCCAGGAAAGCCTGTAACTAAGATTTGGACCTGTGATCCATCAGTGCCTCCCTGAGGTCACATGTGACATAACACGGTAATTGCAACCTATCTATACCCTATCCTTGTACTGCACTCTTGACTGCATACTTGTATATATTTATTCTTGTATATATATCTGTATTTTCTAGCGCGCCTTTTCGGAGAGTAAATATAAAATTAATCTTGGACTGCTCTTTAATCTCAATCCACGAATCCCCACGTCCGCATGCTCGGTTGGTCAATTATAAGCTACCTGGGTTGGTTTCTGACCCGATATAAGCCTGTTGTCGGACCGGACTTATTTCGAACGAGGAATTGGTGGCTGAATACCGTACTGTGTTAGTGAGGAACTCTGGCAGTGACGGCCGGGAGGTTTATATATATATCCCCAGCCTGGACTGGTGATATATATCCCCCCTCACTGGTAGTGCCTCACTCACTCGTACCTATAAGGGAAGCCTTTCCGGAGACTATTTGCCCTGTGCAGTTCCTTGACTGACCACAGGCAAGTGGTGGCGCCAGAAAGCCGACCGCTGCTAGGTCCTTCTCTCCCCTCCCCCAAGGAGAGCGAAGTCGACACCCCCTTCCACTGTGAGATTGCTGATTTTGCAATATTCGCTGATTTATTCATCGAATATTCTCCGAACATAACCGAACGCCATTGGAGTCAATGGGAGGCAAAAACAAACGCATGAACACCTTCAAACGGGCCATAAAAGCTGCCAAAACACATCAAATTAGGGGCAGACATCAGGAAAGAGGCCTCAATTCACGCACAGTACAAACTGTAGCATGGCACTGCAGCAATCAGCCAGGCATGAGGTATCGGGGTCTGGGACAGCATTTACAGCTTTCAATTGAATGTCAAATTAAGATGAGATGGGTGAGGGATCGGTGTAGGCTCCCTTTGCTGGGGGCCTTGATAAGACATGTAACACCTCTACCTGCTTTCATGCTGAGCCACACTATCAGTTTTGTAGACTACCATTGTCAGAAAAATTTAAGTATAGTAACATGGGTAGTTGAGGAAGTGGAGGCCTGACGGTCTCGGAGACCTGCTGCTACAGGCAACACACATGAACCCAACCAGGAGTGTTCACATTTACACAAAATAGTGGCAGACACCAACAAAGTGACATCAATTTCACCACAGTAGAAATAATATAATAGGGACCGACATCTTTCCTCTCATTCATTCACCATGTGTAAGACTTGAACTCTGTTGTGCTGGTGCACAAGCTGGTCTAAAAAATGTGTCAAAGGATTCACAAAAATTGCTTCTTCCACTTACACTGCTGCTGCAGCTAATGTTTTGGCGTTGACGAATTGACGGGCCAGAGGTTGGAAGTCTAGAGCTGCGATGCGAATGGTGTGCTTCACTGCTGTCTTGGGGAAAAGCTCTCTTAAGGTTGTGTAAAATCGTGTTTCGATACTCCAGCATTCGCGGGTCCCTTTCCAGGGCGCAAATCTTCTGGCAAAATTTTGTCTTATAACGTGGATCTAATAAAGTGGCAACCCAGTAGTCAGAATTATTCCTAATCATAACTACACGGTGAACATTTTGCAGATACTGCAGCAAAAAGGCACTCATACGTCAGGCTCTTCCATGAGGTCCAAGCCCATGCTGTGTTGGTGGCTGATTAAAAATGAGGCTCATTTCCTCAGTCCCCTCCTGCCAACCACGAACAACAGAGAAAAGAGGATTATCCTCTTCATCTGACAGTTGCTCACCCATCACCTCTTCCACCTCCATTTGTTCCTTGGATCTTGCACCTTCACTAACAGTTTGTCTGGAATCACCAGCCCCCTCGATTGCAGGAATCCACCCTCCATTGGCACCCGCCAGTGTGAAGACAGTTTGGAACTTTGAGATAATGTTATGCGTTCTGCATCCTCCTCTTCCACTGGGACCACCACCACAGGCTATTCAAAGTCTGCTCCAGCATATAGATGACCAGAACAGTGATGCTGATGACAGCATTGTCAGCGCTAACCTTCTTAGTAGCCATTTCAAAACTGTGCAGAAGGATGTAGAGGTCCTTAGTCTGTGCCCACTCTATAAACATGACATGCACCACATCCATACTGTGTTGGCCCAGTCTAAATGACATGACATACTGCGTCAGGACCTGCTTCTGCCACAGTCGCTGTAACACGTGCAGAGTGGAATTCCACCGTGTCGGCACATCGCATATCAACCTGTTAACTGGCATGGACAAAGACCTCTGTATCGATGCAATTCGATGACCTGAGGGTTGCGAATGGCGGAAGTGAGCACACAGCTTCCATGCTTTCTGCAACAGCTCACCCAGGCTGCATAGTGGCGGAGAAAACGCTGTACCACCAGGTTGAGGACGTGAGCCATGCAAAGCACGTGTGTGAGATAGCCTCGGAATAGGGCCGCCACCAGGTTTGTACTGTTATTGAACAAGGCCTTCTCTGGATGCAGGTTCAGTGCAGACAGCCATTGCTCAACCCCAGCCTGGATACCTGTCAACAACTTTTCAGCTGTACGACTGCAATCTCCAAGGCATATCAATTTTAACACTGTCTGATTGCGATGAGCCCTGGCTGTGCAGTACGGAAGTGGTGGGGATTCGCTCTGCACTGTTGGAACATGTGTCTCATTAATGCAGAGGTTGAGGGTGCAGGTCCTAGAGGAGACAGAAGCAGTGGAGGAAGTGTTAAATGTAGAGGTTTGTCCTGCAAGCCTTGGGGATTCCAAGACTTGTGGAGCAGCGCCTGCCCCCACCACAGCCACCAGAGTCACCCAGTGCCCACTCAGCGAGATGTAATGCTCTTGGCCATGCTTACTCGTCCAGGTGTCTGTGTTGAAATGCACCCTGGCAGACATAGATTTAGTCAAGGGACGGGTGATGTTGTCTGCTATATGCATATTGGAGATAGTGGAATTCAACCTCTTAGCTTTGTCATACGTAGGAGGAAACAATCTTTTAAGTGACCACAACTGCGGAACCGTCTGCTGGCTGCAGTGCTGAGAGAGGGAGGAGTACAGTGAACTGGACAAACTGCTGGACCGTGTGCGAGGTTCAGGTGGGAATATTACGGTGGATTGATAAATTTGTGGTGTGCTCGTTCTCTGAGATTGGTCAAAACAGTAGACATGTCCGCTTCAATTACAGCTGAGGGGCTCTCACTCAGCTTGACTGGAGCTGGAGGAGAAGGAAGAAGTAATATATGCGATTGACGGGGCAGCTGATGGTTGCTGAGGTCCGCTGGTTCGCATTTTTGCGCAGTGGGATTCCAGAGTAACACATGTTGATTGCGCATGTGAAGGTTCATGCATGTAGTAATCAAATTATTGCACTTTTCCCTCTGATCCATTTTTTTTTTGGCAAAGTTGGCAGATAACGTGAGTTGGCTCATCCTTTGTGGTGTTAAAAAGGCCCAGGCTAGGCAACCCTTGTCGCCCCTGCGAGATGAAGACCCGCAAACGCTAGTGGCCACAGCCACAGTTGTGACTGAGGATGCATTGTTCATTATGGCTGCATCACTACGTGCCTGTGTCGTACGGCACAAAGTAACCTCATCTTCCTTCTCCAACGGCCTTCTCAGCTGTGTTCATGCCAACTGAGATCTACAGCTTCATCATCATCCTCTGTGTTATCACATTCCTTGCCCTGAGTCACCCTCCTCCTCTTCCTGCCCTGACAGCACAGTACAGTCCGCTTGAGCCTCAGATATGTGTCTCATCAGGATTACACCCCGGGGGTTAACGTCTGGTGACGTGGGGTCAGGATGCTGCTCGGACCCTACTTCATCCTGCCCACAACCAAGCTTAAAAAAAACTTTGGCCATTGGTGCAGACTTCCTCCTCTTGGCTCTGTAAAGCTTTTGAGTACACTTCTGATAACCATGGCATAGAATGAGCAGCTCTTAAGACTCATCCATCTGTGGTTCCCTACAGTTAATTGGGTGGATGGAGAGTTGTGACGTGGGGGATGCAAGGGTAATTGGGGTGCCACCTTTGTGTACTGTACTGGGTGTGATGTCGAGGTGTAGGAAGAGGAGGAGAGGCCACTTGAAGCTGCGCTTGCCATCCACTCGGGCACATGCTCTTTCTGGGCCTCATCAACAAGGCGTACCGCTGTGAGTCTGCCAAAGGAAGGTAGTGGAGTAGCCCATCCAGGAAAAGATGTCAGTTGTCTTTGTATAGGACGTGACATTGTTGGTTCACTAGTGTTTTCACAAACATTACCACCTACCCCACGTACACCAAGCCAAATTCCCCTTCCACCACGGCCTCGCTTTTTCCCACGCATGTTTCTTCGCAAATCTTAAAGTATGTAATCCTTTTCATACCCATAGTACTGGAGTGTACGAAGTAACCTGTCTTGATACTCACATATATTTCAGCATATATCTCACCATCGATCCTGGTCAAGTATCTAACACACTTTGGCTTTGAAACAACCTCATAACAACCTCAGTTGTGGTTGTGGGAACCACATTTTAAAAAAGACATTGAAAAATTGGAGCTACAGAAGTTTACAGAAGAGCTACCAGGATGGTGAGCAGGCTGAAAAGTATTTCTTAAGAGGAACGGTTAAAGGATCTGGGAATGTTTAGCTTGTAAGAAAGAAAGCTAAGAGGAGACTTAATAGCTGTCTACAAATATCTGAAGGGAGTCACAGTGTAGAGGGATAATTCTTATTTGCACATTGAAACACGAGAAGCAACTGAATGAAACTGAAATGGAGAAGATACAGATTAGATATTAGAAAAAACTTTTTGACAGTGAGGGAGATCAATGAGTAGAACAGGCAGCCAGGAGAGGTGGTGAGTTCTCCTTCAATGGAAGTCTTCAAACAGAGGCTGGACAGTGTGAGATAGTTTATTGAATTCTGCATTGAGCAGGGGGTTGGACACAATGACCCTGGAGGTTCCTTCCAACTCTAACATATAATTTTATGATCATCGGGCTTCCTCCACCGAACTTGACAGTTCCTTCAATTTCTTGATCCGTTAGCCCCTTTTTCACTTGTTTCTTCCAGATCCACTAGGGCCTAGTTATTGACTTTCATCTCATTGCTCCAAATTACCTATTTCCAATCTTTTACTGTCCACTTTTTGTAGTGTTTTGCAAACTTGAGCTTGATGATGATGTTGAAGTCAAGGATTCTTTATCTTCTTTGGGCCACCACTCCAGACTTGTGTAACATGTGTTGCATGGTGCTTGCATAGACGTCTGTGATCTCACTATTACGAAGCATAAAAGCCACCTCCACTGCCTTGTTGTGCCAAAACTGATAGACGTTGTGATGAGCAGTTTTGTTGACTCCCATATTTTGCCTGGAAGTCCACCACTTGGCTTTTGAATGGATGGATGGACTTAATTTCATATTTTTCCAACTGTAATGGCATTCACATAATGCAATTTAGCAATTTTCTTGGCTGAGAAACTGCTATAGATGGATGATGCTGTTTCTCTTTTCTTGGGAAACCTTTTTCATGGAACCAGGAATTGAAGGCTGTGGGAGATAATTTACATATTCCCGGTACATTTTGGGAAGAGTGAAGAGTTGCTGCGAGTCTGAGGATCTTTGGGTGTAGCTGGATTGAGCTTCTTGGAGGATATCGTCAAACCAGAAATCTTTACGGTGATTCCACAGAAATTTGTTTTGTATATGGAGGAGATTACCCATATGCTGAGCTGCAATGTGTGCTATATTGTTTACAGACTTGCCAGAGGAAAAGACAAACTTTTCGTGCCAGAAATGCAGCTTGTGACTCTGTTAGATGAAAAGGTGCAAAGTCTTCAGGAGAGAATAGCTACACTGCTCAGCAAAGAAGATGAGGATTTCCTGACAGCAGAAGAATCTTTTCAGAATGTCCCAAGAGAAGAACTCGGTGATCCAGCAGAAGAAGAAATTTGGAAGCATGTGACCCAAAGAGACAGGAGGATGAGGAGGCAGTCATCACCCATACTGCTGAAGAACTGCTACCAGGCTATCACGCAGGACAACTATGAGGATGTACATCAAAAAAGTGCTTTGCCTACTGTGAAAAAGTCACTGGTAAAGTAATAGACGGGTGATGTGTGTCACTGCGCATAATGGCGTCAGTGATGTGAAACCAGAGTAGTTTCCTCCAGCACACTACGCGTTGTGAGGGTTAGATTAAAGTTATATTATGGGCTGTTTTTTGTGGACATTCATAGAGCGGGTGGGAGAATGTCCACCTTATCTCCACCTACAGAGCTGAGCACTGACATGTGCGGTGGTAGAATGTCCACCTTATCTCCACCTACAGAGCCGAGCACTGCCATGTGCTACCAGAACCTGTGTGATGTCACAATCATATGTTCAGTCACATGAAAGATAGGAGTCACATAGTCTGGGTTTTAAGTGGCGGGCTTTCCAAGACAGCAGTGTGCAGTGTACCTGGAGAGGAAACGATCCAGGAAAGTGTTTGTGCCTGTGTGGTATGTTAAGGACCTGTACCATGGACATAGTCATAGTCCCCGAGAGTGTGCTGAACCCTGCTAGGACTGTGCCTTGTTTTGCCCAGAGGGCTGTGTTTATTTTTCCCTGCTTAGTTTATGCTGCCTCAATAAACCAAGCACATTCTTAAAGAGACAGTGTTCCATTTATACCTCTGTGTCCAATCGAGTGAGACGCTCTACCATAAGTGGTGTTTCGGATGCGGGAACGTTCCAGGAACACGGGTAGCAGTGGTGGATAAACCATATGTCCTGGGTGAAGGTGGCTACAGGGATAAAACAACGATTGGACAAAATGGAGGAACTAATCAAGCACCTGATCCTGAGCCAAGAGCAGCAACACTAACATCGGGATCAGCAGCATCACCAGGAGCATAAGTTCCATGAGCAGCAGCAGGTACAGTAGGAGACAAATAAACTCCTAATACAACAGCTTCAACAGCAGCAGAAGCAGCTGGAACTCCTAGTGGGAGATGTCCGCAGCGGAGAAAGTGCCTCTCTCCCACATCAAGGTGATGACTCGTACGTCCGGAAAGCGGTAAGAAGAGACATGCAAAAGATGACCCCAGGGGATGATATAGAAGTGTTTTTGACTATTTTTGAGCTGGCTGCAGAGCGGGAGAGGCTGCCCCAGGGACAGAGGGCGGAGGTGCTGGCTCCCTATCTAACTGGTGAACCCCAAAAAGCTTGGCCTTACAGGATGCCCGGAAATATGCCAAGTTAAAAACAGATATTGGCATGCTCAGGGGTTGCCATGTCTGTCAGGGCCCAAAGGGTTCATCACTGGGCATATTATGGTGACAAACCCCCCCGCTCGCAGATGTTTGACTTGTTGAATTTGGTCCAGAAATAGTTGCAGAAGGAGTCCTACACTCCAGCCCAGATGGTCAAGCAGGTGGTCATGGACACATTTATTCACTCCCTCACCAGGCCAGTGGAGATCTGAGTTGTCCAGGGAGACCCCCAGAATGCCAACGACCTGGTGGGCATCATAGATAGGTACCAGATGGTCGAGAGGTCCCTAAGAAAGCCGGGAAGTGTGGGGGGGATCTCCATACTGGGGTACTCTGCAGAAGCCCGAGACCCAACAGAGAGATAGTAGAGACACCACTGGGGGGGGGGGAGTCCGAGATCACAAGAAGTTGCTGAGGGGTTTCCAAAGACTGCTGGTAAAGACCTGATCTGCAGGAGATGCCACAGGCCTGGACACATAGCCGTCCTTTGTCCTAAGAGCACATGGACTACAGCCTAGGGAAGTGCTCCTCATGCTACGCTTATCCCGCCTGCAGTGTGGACTATCAGTCTGGAGAGGGGCCAAAGTCATGTCTTGTGACAATAAACAGAATACTGATGTCATGACTCTTGAACTAATGGAGTTTGATGACCCTGATAAGGGCCACGCTTCCCCATCAGCTGATCCCAGGAAAACATGTGGGCATCCGCTGAATCCACGGGGACGCCAATTACTATCCTGTTGCCAGAGTGATGAAATAAATGAGGCGGGGTACGGCATCTCATTAGGTCGGAGTAGTCAGAGACTTGCTACACCCCGTGATAATTGTGAGGGACTTCAAGCCTGTTCTGCGACTTGTGGAGAAAGGCAGGTGTTGTGAACGTAGTGGAGACAATTTCTGAGCGGAGGTTCCCTCTGGTGGTTGCTGTCGGTACTGAAGCTGTATCAAATGACTGGGTCTCCTCAGCTGGCAGCGATACCTGGCAATCAGGAGTCACTGACTGGACTAATATAAGGGAGCTGCCTTCCCATGATCCTCGCCGCTGATCAATTGTTGTTTCCTGGTTCATTTGGAAGTCTGCTGGTGTCTTGCCTGCGTCTGCTACTTTCAGATAAGATATTTTCTGCTTATTTCTATTGTGTTTTGCTATTTCCATTTTTGTCTGCACCTTTGTGGAGGTTAGCCGGGTCCCCTCCTGGGGCCTGTGCTTCTCTGTTTTTTGTAGCCACTGTTATTTGTTCAATTGCTCTTTGCTTGTGTCATGTGTGCATTGCCACGAAGATCGTCGTGGTTGCACATTTTGACTTCTCACAGCTGAACTGCTGTTTCTTTGTGTTTGGCAGCTAGGGAGTTAATTCTGTCTGTGCTCGGTTCTGGGACTGGGTGCAGTTTCTCCCGGCTGCAATTGATTATTTGTTGATTGGTTTCCTTTAAATTCCTGGTTGTCTGCTTGGAGAGTTGCCAGTGAAACCTTCATGCAGACCACAGATAGGAATGAATCTGTATAGACTTTAGTTGTGAGCTCCTTAGTTGTTCTAAGCTCAACTTGGTTAGAGTTTATTTCCCAGACCATTTATTTTCCTTTGGTGTTTGAGTGTGTATGCAAGCGAGTGTTATCCTGTCTTATATGTCTAATCTGTGTATTTAGCTAAGATCAGCCCATATCCCTTTGGTGGTAGTCAGGATCCTTCTTAGGACTGATTACAGGGTTCAGGGTCTGATAGGAGACAGGGTTAGGTTGGAGACTTGGACCTCTGAACCATTATCAGTACCTCCAAGGTGAGGGATTAGTTAGGACCCCAGTTTAGGGTCAGGTTAGATCCCGGTCCACCTCTTTCCTGTTTCAGCTCATCAAGTCCTCAAGATTAACCCTGAGTTCAGCAGATATCGTGTCAGGTAAATCTATTCTATACTTACATGCTGATGTTGCTATACTAGTTGTTGTATAGAGTGTTGTTCCTGTATTAATAGTTTACTGACATTGTATACATATCATTAGACAGCGTGACATTTTCACTGGCCATAAAAATTATCTCCAGTTACCATGGATCCAGTAGCCCAGCTGGCTCTGCAGTTGTAGGGATTATCCATGGAGCTGACGGACATTAAGTCCAAAGTTTTGTCTCCCCTGGAGCAAACCAGAGTTGAACCTAAGGTTGCTCTCCCGGACAGGTTCACTGGTGGGCGAGACAAATTTTTCACCTTCCGGGAGGCATGTAAATTGTATTTTCGGCTTCGGCCTCGATCATCAGGGAGTGAGGAGCAGAGAGTGGGAATTGTTATCTCACTTCTGCAAGGGGACCCTCAATCCTGGGCATTTTCCCTTCCTCCGGGATCCCCGGCTCTACTGTCTGTAGATCAATTTTTTACTGCCCTGGGATTGGTATATGATGACCCAGATCGGGTCTCTCTTGCTGAGACAAAATTACGTAAGATACAGCAGGGAGATCGTCCGGCAGAGGAATTTGCTTCTGAGTTTCGTAGATGGGCCACAGATACTCAGTGGAATGACCCAGCTCTTAGGAACCAGTTTTGTCATGGGCTTTCTGATAAATTAAAAGACGTTTTGGCTCAGTATGAGTCTCCTCCTTCTCTGGAGGCTGCTATGGCCTTAGCTATCCGTACTGATAGACGGCTTCGGGAGAGGGGTGAGGTAACCCCACTCCCTGTTGTTTCTCCACCTACCACTAAAGTCCCTTATGTTGAGGTTCCCCTTGTCTGTTCGGATGAGCCTATGCAGTTGGGAGGGACATCATTTTGTAGGAGGGGATTGGCGGTACGCCGCAGGACTAGAAGATGTTTTTTCTGCGGGAAAGAGGGACATTTTGTTGGAGAATGTCCATCCCGTGCCTTGTTGAGCCAAAAGTCGCCGGAAAACTGTTAATCCCAGGTTGTGTGGTGGACGACAACCTGGGAGTATGTATTTCATCCGCCAGTTCTTCTCAGTTCCTTGTACCAGTGGAGGTGGTAGTTGGTACGAGAGTGGAGAGATTGTCTGTTCTTCTTGATAGTGGTTCCGGGGCTAATCTGGTTGACGCTCAGTTTGCTCAGGCTCAAGGTATGCATCTGAGTGTATTGGTCAAACCGACCCCTATATTCTCCATTGACGCCAGGCCTCTCGGCCAAGGTAGCTTTGTTCATGAGGTTCATAACATTGACCTTCGGGTAGGGGCAATACATAGGGAACAATTATCTTGTTATGTGTTGGAGGGTCTACCTACTCCCATTGTGTTGGGACTTCCTTGGTTGATTAAACATAACCCTGTGATTAATTGGCAGTCCAGAGAAAAAGCCAATGGGGTGAGTTTTGCAAAAGCAACTGCATGAACACAGTCATCAGTGCGGTCGTGCCTAGTACATTGCCTCCTTTTTTGGAGGATTTTGGGGATGTTTTCTCTGAGGAGGGGTGTCAGGAGTTGCCTCCTCATCACGTGTATGACTGCTCTATTAATCTCCTTCCTGATGCTAAGTTGCCTAAAGCTAGGTTGTATAATCTTTCTGGTCCTGAGAGGCAGGCTATGAAAGATTATATTTCTGAAAGTCTGGCCAAAGGGCATATTAGACCTTCATCTTCCCCAGTAGCCGCGGGGTTCTTCTTTGTGAAGAAGAAAGATGGAGGCCTACGCCCTTGCTTGGATTTCCGCGAACTTAATCGGATTACTGTTCGAGATCCGTATCCACTCCCTCTTATTCCTGATCTCTTCAATCAAATTGTTGGCGCCAAATGGTTTTCTAAATTGGATCTCAGGGGGGCGTATAATCTGATTAGGATAAAAGAGGGGGATGAGTGGAAAACGGCGTTTAACACGCCGGAGGGACATTATGAGAACCTAGTCATGCCTTTTGGTCTGACTACTGCACCAGCAGTATTCCAACATTTTGTTAATGACATTTTTCGTCACCTTGTGGGGCTGTTTGTGGTTGTATATTTGGACGACATTTTAATTTACTCGCCAGATCTTGTGTCTCATCAGGAGCATGTGAGACAGGTGTTGCAGATCTTGCGAGACAATAAATTATACGCCAAACTGGAGAAGTGTGTATTTGCCGTACAGGAACTTCAGTTTTTGGGTTTTTTGGTGTCAGCCTCCGGTTTCCGTATGGACCCTGAAAAGGTGAGAGCAGTGCTTGAATGGGATCAGCCAGGGGATCTTAAGGCTCTGCAGCGTTTTTTGGGGTTTGCTAACTACTACCGGAAATTTATTTGTAATTTCTCATCTGTCGTCAAACCTCTCACTGACATGACAAGAAAAGGGACGGATTTTTCTAAATGGTCGGACAAAGCTTGCCAAGCCTTTTCCTCTTTGAAGAAATGTTTTGCTTCGGCACCCGTTCTCATCCAACCAGATGCATCTCAGCCGTTCATTGTGGAGGTGGATGCGTCTGACGTAGGGGTGGGTGCTATTTTGTCCCAGGGTCCGTCCCCTGGTAAATGGCATCCGTGCGCTTTCTTTTCTAAGAAATTGTCGTCCGCCGAAAGGAATTATGATATCGGCAATAGGGAACTTTTGGCCATTAAGTTAGCTTTTGAAGAATGGCGTCACTTTTTGGAGGGGCAGTCCACCCGGTTACCGTTATTACTGATCACAAGAACCTGTTGTATTTGGAATCCGCTAAGCGTCTGAATTCCAGACAAGCTCGATGGTCGTTGTTTTTTACCAGGTTTAATTTTGTCGTCACTTATCGCCCGGGGTCTAAGAATGTAAAGGCTGATGCCTTGTCTCGCAGTTTCCCAGGGGCTGGGAAAACGGATGACCCGAGTCCTATCCTTCAGGGGGGGGTGGTAGTGTCGGCTGTATTTTCTGAGCTTGAGGAGGAGGTGTTAGAGGCTCAGGGGGACGCCCCTGCAGGACCTCCAGGGAGACTGTTTGTCCCAAATCTGTTGAGACAAAAGGTTATTGAGGCACATCATAATTCTGCTCTAGCAGGACATCCAGGGAGTAAGGCTACTTTAGATCTCCTTTCTCGCCGGTTTTGGTGGCCTAATGCTAATAATGATGTTATAACTTTTGTCGCGTCATGTGGGGTGTGTGCTCGCTCTAAAACCCCTCATACCCGTCCGTCTGGGACCCTTTTACCCTTGAAACTTCCGGAGCGTCCATGGACTCATTTATCTATGGACTTCATTACGGACCTTCCTCCGTCGTCAGGGAATACTGTCATACTGGTGGTTGTTGACAGGTTCAGTAAGATGGCACATTTCGTTGCTCTTCCTGCACTCCCTAATGCTAAAACTCTGGCGCAGGTGTTCATTAGGGAGATCGTTAGACTTCATGGGTTGCCTTCTGATGTGGTGTCAGATAGGGGGTCTCAGTTTGTGTCCAAATTTTGGAGGGCATTTTGTTTACGTCGGGGGATGCAATTGTCATTTTCCTCGGCTTTTCATCCGCAGACCAATGGTCAGACAGAGCGTCTGAATCAGAGCTTAGAGACATATCTCCGGTGTTTTGTCTCAGAGAACCAAGAGGACTGGTCTTCTTTCTTGCCTCTGGCAGAGTTCGCTCTTAACAACAGGCGGAGCGAGTCCACTGGTAAGTCCCCGTTTTTTGGGGCATATGGTTTTCATCCCCAGTTTTGTACTTTCAATGGGGGGGGCCCTTCTGGGGTTCCTGAGGAGGAGCGTTTCTCGTCGTCACTTGCTTCTGTGTGGAGAGGTGTATTGAATAATCTGAGTGCGATGGGGAACCGTTACAAACGTATGGCTGATAGGAGGAGAGTTTCTGGTCCAGATCTGAATGTGAACGATCTGGTATGGCTGTCTACCAGGAATATAAAACTTAAAGTGCCCTCCTGGAAACTGGGTCCCAGATTCATCGGGCCGTACAGGATCAGTTCCATAATTAATCCTGTGGCATTTCGTCTGGACCTCCCTCCTACGTTTAAAATTCATAATGTGTTCCACAAGTCATTACTTAAAAGGTATGTGGCACCAGTCATACCGTCACCTCTACCTCCTCCTCCTGTGTTGGTCAATGGTAACTTGGAATTTCAAGTATCAAAGATCATTGACTCACGTCTGAATCGCCGGTCCCTTCAGTACTTGGTGCATTGGAAGGGGTATGGTCCAGAGGAGAGGACGTGGGTCCCTGCGTCTGATGTTAACGCAGATCGTTTGGTTCGGACCTTCCACAGAACTCACCCGGGCAGGCCTGGCCCTGAGGGCCTGGAGGCCCCTCGTAGAAGGGGGGGTACTGTCATGTGTGCATTGCCACGAAGATCGTCGCGGTTGCACATTTTGACTTCTCACAGCTGAGCTGCTGTTTCTTTGTGTTTGGCAGCTAGGGAGTTAATTCTGTCTGTGCTCGGTTCTGGGACTGGGTGCAGTTTCTCCCGGCCTAAATTGATTATTTGTTGATTGGTTTCCTTTAAATTCCTGGTTGTCTGCTTGGGGAGTTGCCAGTGAAACCTTCATGCAGACCACAGATAGGAATGAATCTGTATAGACTTTAGTTGTGAGCTCCTTAGTTGTTCTAAGCTCAACTTGGTTAGAGTTTATTTCCCAGACCATTTATTTTCCTTTGGTGTTTGAGTGTGTATGCAAGCGAGTGTTATCCTGTCTGTCTTATATGTCTAATCTGTGTATTTAGCTAAGATCAGCCCATATCCCTTTGGTGGTAGTCAGGATCCTTCTTAGGACTGATTACAGGGTTCAGGGTCTGATAGGAGACAGGGTTAGGTTGGAGACTTGGACCTCTGAACCATTATCAGTACCTCCAAGGTGAGGGATTAGTTAGGACCCCAGTTTAGGGTCAGGTTAGATCCCGGTCCACCTCTTTCCTGTTTCAGCTCATCAAGTCCTCAAGATTAACCCTGAGTTCAGCAGATATCGTGTCAGGTAAATCTATTCTATACTTACATGCTGATGTTGCTATACTAGTTGTTGTATAGAGTGTTGTTCCTGTATTAATAGTTTACTGACATTGTATACATATCATTAGACAGCGTGACAGCTTGCTTTTTGAGTGGCTGCGGGTTAGCCTTGTTCACTCTGAGATCTGATTTAGTGGGTAGCAAGATCGTGTGATCTCAGCATTTTTGTAATCAGAAGTGTCGGAAGTTATGCTAGGGTTTTGCTTTGTTGCAGATAGTATTCTGTCCTGTCCTATTTAGGCAGTGTTTGGCCCCAGCGTTTGCTCACTCTATTTTCTGCCTGTGTTTGTGTTTCGTCTTGTCTAACCGCCATTAAATGTTTGGGGGCTGCCTATTTCTTTGGGGCTCTACTCCGGGGCAGTTAGCTTTCCTGTTTCTATCTTTAGGTGTAGATAGCTCAACGGCTGTGCCGAGGCGTCTAGGATCACCGTAGGTACGCTCCACGGCTGCTTCTAGTTGTGCGGTTAGTTTAGGGATCTGCAACCCATTAGTTCCCAACCTCTCAGGTGTTCGGCTGCCTTTCTGTTTTGCTCCTGTCCTCAGTTACCAAATCATAACAGGCAAGGCTGCCAAGTGACTCAGACAGGAGGCAGCTCAACCCTGATGAAACCCCATCGAAGTCGGAGATGGATGAGTTCCCATCGTGTGTCCTGGCTGACTACGAGGTGGTGACCAGTGAGGCCTAAATATTGGAACTGGGGGTTTCTGGTGGGAATTTTGGGACTGCCCAAATGCAGGATTAGACTTTAAAAAATACATTTGACAATGTGACTGTGATAAATGGGGTTGCCCAAGAGCTGGGTCTGACACCAGAATCCCGTACTTTGCAGTCAATGAGTTTCTATATCGGGTCACTAAACAGCGAGGAGAAGTATTAGAGCAGCTGTTGGTCCCAGGACCCAAAAGATGTAGGGTACTAGATCTGGCCCATGCAAATGTCTTGGGGGGCATCTGAGCGTAGATAAAACCCAAGAGCGAGTCCTTCAGGGGTTCTACTGGCCTGGGTGTCACAGGGACATTGTTAATTTCTTTCGGTCCTGCCCTACCTGTCAGCTAACTGCCCCTGTGTCCCACTTCCGCAGTCCTCTAGTCCTGTTACCCATAATTGAAGTCCCATTTGGCCGGATTGCCATGGACTTGGTCAGTCCCTTAGTTAAGTCCGCCAGGGGTCATGAATATATCCTGGCGGTAACGGACTACGCTACGCAGTACCCGGAGGCGGTAACACTATGAAACTCCTCCGCCCGGAGCATAGCATGGAAGCTAGTCCATATTTTCTCCAAGATGGGCCTGCCGAAGGAGAAAATGACAGATCAAGGGATACTGTTCATGTCCAAGGTAATGAGTGAGTTGTGTAAGGCCCTCCAGATTACCCAAGTTAGGACGTCGGTGTACCATCCACAGATGGCCTGGTGGAAAGGTTCAATAAGACCTTGAAGACCATGTTGAAGAAGGTACTCGAGAAAGATGGCCGAGATTGGGATTGCCTCCTTGCGTACCTACTGTTCTCCATCAGAGAAGTCCCACAGGCATTTATGGGGTTCTCATGGTTCTAGCTGTTATACGGACGACACCCACGGGGACTTCTAGGTGATGAAAAGGAGACCTGGGAAGCAGAAGTTACACCCCACCGGAGCGTCATCAAGTATGTGGTCCAAATGCAGGACCAGATCACAAGGGTGATGCCGATTGTAAAGGAGAGCCTCCTTCAAGCACAAGAAACCCAGGTGAGGGTCTACAACCGAGCTGTGAGGCTGAGACAGTTTAGCCCTGGAGACCTGGTATTGATCCCCACCATGGAAAGTAAGTTCCTGGCCAAATGGCAAGGGCCATACGAGGTGGTCAAGAAGTTGAGTGACATCAACTACAAGGTCCACCAACCAGGGAGAAGAAAGCCGTACCAAGTATATCACATCAACCTCATCAAACCGTGGCAAGACAGGGATCCGGTAGAAGCAACGTGCCTTGGGGCCCATCATGAAGCCAAGGTTGAGGATGTCACAGTGGCAGAGACAGTGTCGCCGGCCCAGAAACAACAGTGCCGTGAGCTGCTTCAGGGGAACAGAGACCTGATTTCAGAGTTACCAGGATGTACGCAGGTTGTGGAGCAGGAAGTCCTGACTGAACCGCATGTGAGGGTGAACCAAAGGCCGTATCGGTTTCCAGAAGCTCACGGCAGTTATCTCCAAAGAGGTGAAGAGAATGTTAAGCCTGGGCATCAAGGAGTCAAAGAGCAGTTGGTCCAGCCCTATTGTCCTTGTGTCGAAGCCGGATGTAGAGTGCCACCTCTGTAATGATTACAGGAAGCTCAATGAGGTGTCCAAGTTCAACGCTTATCCAATGCCCCGGGTTGATTAGCTTATTGAGAGACTAGGGTCAGCCAGATAGATCACAACCCTGGACCTAACGAAAGGGTACTGGTAAATTCTTCTGCCTCTAAGTGTCAAGGAGAAGACAGCCTTCTCTACACCTAACGGGTGCTTTCAGTATAACCGGATGCTGTTCGGACTACAAGGAGCCCTGTTATGTTACGGTAGCTGAGGAGTGCAGGTAAAAAAGGCAATACACCAGAGCAGTTGGAATCTATGAGATTGCAGTACCCTGACTAACCACCACAACTAGAGGCAGCCGTGGAGCGTTCCTACGATGGTCCTAGACGCCTCGTCACAGCCTGAGAAACTAACTACACCTAAAGATAGAAATAGGAAAGCTATCTGCCCCGGAGCAGAACCCCAAAGACAATAGAAAGCCCCCAAACATATAATGGCGGTTAGACAAGAGGAAATACTGACACAGAAAGAAAATAGTATGAGCAAAAGCTGGGGCCCAAACTATCTAAATAGAAAAGGACAAGAAGGGTACTTACTGCAATCCCAGAAAACCCTGAAAAACACCAACATACTAATTTCAAAATCACCTGAGATCACACGACCTCTACCACCTAAATTAGTTCTCTGGTGTAACAAAAACAGCAGCCACTGAAAAAACTGCAAAAAGCAAAAGTACAAAACACAGTGGCTGGACTAAACTGAGAGGGCAAAAAGCCCCCGGAGGGAACCCAGAAGGCCCCCACAGAAGTGCAGGACAAAATGCAAAAATATAGCAAAAACACAAAATAAGAAATTGTCTTATCTGATAGCAGGAGATGCAGACACGACACAGCAGGCTACAAGGGAAACTGGAAAGAAGGATTCAGACCAGAACAATTGATCACCGGCAACCCTGATGGGAAAATGATTCCCTTAAATAAGACCAATCAGTAACACCTGATTCCCAATCCTCACTAGCACCGCTTGTAACCACCAGAGGGAGCCTCTGCTCAGAACTCATCTCAAACCCATTCACAACAGTACCCCCCCCTTGAGGAGGGTCACCGAACCCTCATTTGAGCAACCAGGTCGGTCAGGATGAGTTCTATGATACGCACGGATAAGTCTCCTAGCATGGATGTCCGAAGCAAACACCCAAGAATTATCTTCCTGACCATAACCTCTCCATTTAACCAAATACTGGAGTCTTCGTCTAGAAAAACGAGAATCCAATATTTTCTCAACCACATACTCCAGATTGCCCTCAACCAAAACAGGGTCAGGAGGCACAGCAGCAGGAACCACTGGCTCAACAAACCTCTTCAACAAGGACTTGTGGAACACGTTATGGATCTTAAATGTCCCTGGAAGAAGCAAACGAAAAGAAACAGGATTAATAATCTCCATGATCTTATAAGGTCCAATGAACCTAGGCTTAAATTTAGGAGATGCTACTCTCATAGGAATATTCTTTGAGGACAACCAGACCAAGTCCCCCACTTTAAACCGAGGACCATCAGTCCTATGCCGGTTAGCAAACCGCTGGGCCTTCTCCTGAGAGAGGGACAACCTCTCCACTACCTGGTCCCAAATCTGCTGCATACGCTCAACAACAGAGTCAACACCTGGACAGACAGAAGCCTCCGTCTGTCCTGAAGAAAATCGAGGGTGAAACCCAGAATTACAGAAAAACGGAGACATCAAAGTGGCAGAGCTAGCCCTATTATTAAGAGCAAACTCAGCCAAAGGCAAAAAAGAGACCCAGTCATCCTGATCAGCAGACACAAAGCATCTTAGATAAGTCTCCAATGTCTGGTTTGTTCTCTCAGTTTGACCATTGGTCTGAGGATGAAATGCCGAGGAGAAAGACAATTGAACACCCAGTTTAGAACAAAAAGTCCTCCAAAATCTGGAAACAAACTGGACTCCTCTGTCAGACACAATGTTCTCAGGAATGCCGTGTAAACGAACCACGTGCTGAAGGAACAACGGCACCAATTCAGAGGAGGAAGGCAACTTAGGTAATGGCACAAGATGTATCATTTTGGAAAACCTATCACAAATTACCCAGATGGTGGTCATTCTCTGAGAAACAGGAAGATCGGAAATGAAATCCATAGAGATATGGGTCCATGGTCTCTTGGGCACAGGCAATGGCATCAACAAACCACTAGAGCGAGAGCAAGGCTTGGAGCGAGAGCAAGTCTCGCAGGACTGCACAAATTCCCTGACATCGCGAGACAAGGTAGGCCACCAAAAGGACCGACTAACCAAGTCTCTGGTACCAAAAATTCCGGGATGCCCAGCCAATGCGGAACAATGAATCTCAGACATCACACTCTTTTTCCATTGGTCCGGACAAACAATTTTCCAACAGGGCAGCGCTCGGGCCTATCCTCCTGACACCCCTCCAGAGCAAGTCTCAAATTAGGCGAGATGGCGGAAAGAACTACACCCTCCTTCAAAATAACAGAGGGATCAGATAGCTCAGGAGAGTCCGCAAGGAAACTCCTCGAGAGGGCATCCGCCTTAACATTCTTAGTGCCAGGAAGAAAGGAAACCACAAAATTAAAACGTGTGAAAAACAAGGCCCACCTGGCCTGTCTAGGATTGAGTCGCTTGGCAGATTCCAGATAGACCAGATTCTTATGGTCCGTAAGGACCACCACCTGATGTTTGGCTCCCTCCAGCCAATGTCTCCACTCTTCAAAAGCCCACTTCATGGCCAATAACTCCCGATTACCCACGTCATAATTACGTTCAGTAGGAGAAAATTTTCGAGAGAAAAAGGCACAAGGGTTACTTTTAGAGGTCTCTGGATCTTTTTGGGACAAAACGGCACCTGCCCCAATTTCAGAGGCATCAACCTCCACCTGAAATGGCAGAGAAACATCAGGCTGCCGTAGAACAGGAGCAGAAGTGAATCTCTGCTTAAGTTCCTGAAACGCAGAGACTGCCTCAGGAGGCCAATTCACCACATCAGAACCCTTTCTGGTCAAATCAGTTAATGGTTTAACAATAACAGAGAAATTACCAATAAATTTACGATAAAAATTGGCAAAACCCAAAAATCTCTGAAGAGCCTTTAATGAAGTAGGTTGGACCCAATCACAGATGGCCTGAACCTTGACCGGGTCCATTTCAATAACAGATGGGGACAAAATGAATCCCAGAAATGAGATCTTCTGTACGCCAAAAAGACACTTTGATCCCTTCACATACAGAGCATTCTGTCTCAAAATCTGGAATACAGTTCGAACATGTTTCACATGAGAGTCCCAGTCATTAGAAAAAATCAAGATATCATCCAAATAAACAATCAGAAACTTGTCCACAAAATCCCTGAAAATGTCATTCATGAAGGACTGGAAGACGGAAGGAGCATTAGTGAGCCCAAAGGGCATCACAAGGTACTCAAAATGCCCTTCAGGGTGTTAAATGCCGTCTTCCATTCATCCCCGTGCTTAATGCGAATAAGGTTATACGCCCCCCTGAGGTCAAGCTTGGTAAACCAAGTAGCGTTTTTCACCCTGGAAAACAGGTCAGAAATCAAGGGTAACGGGTATTGATATTTCACAGTAATATTGTTCAAGAGACGATAATCAATACACGGCCTTAATGAACCATCTTTTTTGGCCACAAAGAAAAAACCGGCACCTAAGGGTGAAGAGGATGGTCTGATATGACCCTTCTCCAATGATTCCTTGATATAAGACCGCATAGCGTCATGTTCAGGTATAGACAAGTTAAAGAGGCGACCCTTAGGGAATTTACTACCTGGCACTAATTCAATAGCGCAGTCATAGCTCCTATGGGGAGGTAAGGATGCAGATTTACTTTCGCTAAACACATCAGAAAAATCAAACAAAAAGTCAGGAACATCCTCAGCCTGGGGGGAGGCAGAAAAAACAGGAGTGTTGGTATTAACACATTGGCAGCCCCAACTGGTTACAGACACAGATTTCCAATCCAAAACAGGATTATGAGACTGTAACCAAGGGAAACCCAGCACGATAATGTCATGCAGATTATATAGAACCAAAAATTTGCAGCACTCCTGGTGATCAGGTTCAACCCTCATTATCACCTGAGTAGAAAACTGGGGTTTATTCTCAGCCAAAGGGGTAGAATCGATCCCCAGTAGGGGAATAGACTTCTGTAGGGGTATCAAGGGAAATCCACAACGTTTAGCAAAATCATAATCCATCAGGTTAATAGCTGCTCCAGAATCAACGAAAGCCTGAGCAGAAAATGAGGACAGAGAGCATATCAGAGTGACAGTTAATAAAAACTTAGTCTGAACACTACCCAAGACAACTGAGCGTGCAAAACGTCTTCCCCGCTTAGGGCAGACTGAAATAGCATGAGAGGCATCACCACAGTAGAAACATAACCCATTGCGCTTTCGAAACTCATGACGCTGTGCCCCAGACACCACTCCATCACACTGCATGGGCTCAGCAGCTGGCTCACAAGGCAACACCACTCCACGCATACTTCTCCGCTCACGCAAACGTCTGTCAATTTGAATCGCTAATGACATAGAATCATTGAGACCAGAGGGGACAGGGAATCCCACCATAACATCCTTTACATTATCCGACAGACCCTTCCGGAAAAGGGCCGCCAAAGCGTCGTCATTCCATTTGGTCAGGACTGCCCACCTACGGAATCTCTGACAGTATAACTCAGCGTCATCAAGCCCCTGATTTAATGCCAACAAGGCTTTTTCAGCTTGATCAGTGATATTAGGCTCATCGTACAATAACCCCAAAGCCTGAAAAAATACATCAACATCACTCAAAACAGGATCCCCAGGTGTCAGGGAAAAAGCCCAATCCTGAGGATCGCCGCGCAGGAGAGAGATGACAATTTGAACCTGCTGCGCTGCGTTTCCTGAGGACTTAGATTTTAAGGCAAGAAACAATTTACAATTATTTTTGAAATTCTGAAACTTAGCTCGATCCCCTGAAAACAAATCTGGCATGGGGATCCTAGGTTCCACAACAGGCAACCTAGCAAGATATGCAGCAATACTCTGAACCTCAGTGGCAAGCTGATCCACACGGCCAGACAACTGTGCAAACTCCATTGGGAGAAAAGATCCTCCCCAGCACCCAGAGATACAGAGGGAAAAAAAAAAAAAAAAAAAAATGCAACAAACAGAAAAATATCTCTGACAACTTTTCTTCCTTCAAAATATTTTTTTTTTTCCCTTCTGTGAGTACCATACAATTTTTATGGCCGGTGATACTGTTATGTTACGGTAGCTGAGGAGTGCAGGTAAAAAAGGCAATACACCAGAGCAGTTGGAATCTATGAGATTGCAGTACCCTGACTAACCACCACAACTAGAGGCAGCCGTGGAGCGTTCCTACGTTGGTCCTAGACGCCTCGTCACAGCCTGAGAAACTAACTACACCTAAAGATAGAAATAGGAAAGCTATCTGCCCCGGAGCAGAACCCCAAAGACAATAGAAAGCCCCCAAACATATAATGGCGGTTAGACAAGAGGAAATACTGACACAGAAAGAAAATAGTATGAGCAAAAGCTGGGGCCCAAACTATCTAAATAGAAAAGGACAAGAAGGGTACTTACTGCAATCCCAGAAAACCCTGAAAAACACCAACATACTAATTTCAAAATCACCTGAGATCACACGACCTCTACCACCTAAATTAGTTCTCTGGTGTAACAAAAACAGCAGCCACTGAAAAAACTGCAAAAAGCAAAAGTACAAAACACAGTGGCTGGACTAAACTGAGAGGGCAAAAAGCCCCCGGAGGGAACCCAGAAGGCCCCCACAGAAGTGCAGGACAAAATGCAAAAATATAGCAAAAACACAAAATAAGAAATTGTCTTATCTGATAGCAGGAGATGCAGACACGACACAGCAGGCTACAAGGGAAACTGGAAAGAAGGATTCAGACCAGAACAATTGATCACCGGCAACCCTGATGGGAAAATGATTCCCTTAAATAAGACCAATCAGTAACACCTGATTCCCAATCCTCACTAGCACCGCTTGTAACCACCAGAGGGAGCCTCTGCTCAGAACTCATCTCAAACCCATTCACAACAGAGCCCCATCTACCTTCCAGAGGGCTATGGACTGGATACTAGTTGCTCACAAGAAGTACGCCGCCGCTTACTTGGACGACATCGTGATCTTCAGCCCAGATTGGGGAAGTCACAAGCAGAAGGTCCAGGCGGTACTGGATGCACTGAGGAAGACAGGGTTTACTCTAAACCCAAAGAAGTGCTCCCTCGGGAAGGAAGAGGCAAAGTACTTGGGCTACATTGTTGGTAGTGGCGAGTTAAATCCCTAAATAGACAAAGTGGAGGCAATCCAAAGGTAGCCGCAGCCGATCTCCAAGAAGCAGTTTAGGGCGTTGCTGGGAATTGTGGGATATTATTGGCAATTTATCCCGAATTTCGCCATGATAGCCGCACCCCTGACCAATCTGCTCAAGGGCACAAGGACGTCGATGGTTGTCAAGAAGATAAGAATTATTTTTCTACTGTTCTGGAGACACAAGCAGAGCTGGCCTACTAACCCTCCCACCATTGGTTTCTGTAGGACCAAATCCTACATACAGCCCTTCTCTCTCTCCCCGTGAAGTTCCAGCAAATGGTCAGCTTGGAATGTTGAGTTTTTAGTGCCTGCCAGGACTAGCAGAGCCGAATGCGTTTTTCCCTCCAAAAAAACCTTTGTCTTCAAAACACACAAAGTCAAATTCAATAATACACATTAATCCCAGAAACATTAGATTTCCAGGATCTGGGCACTTGGGGTTACGCATGGCAAAGTTTTGCAGCATTTAGGGCTATCAGAAACCTGGGAAATTAATTTCTGCCCACAAGGGAAAAAATAATGCCAATATCATTGGCCTATGAGCTTCTAGGACAAAGATATGAAGAAAAGGAGTTATCGATAACTTTCAAAAATATCTGTGCCTCCCAGAAAACAGCCCAGATATGAGGTCAGCAAAGTGGGAGCTCTTAGTTTTATGGCCAAAGCATAAAATAGGAACGTCCATCTTTGGCATTCATCAGAACGGGAGAGACAGCTGAACACCAACTGTGGTACTGGATCATTTCTTTGGATCATTTTGACACCACGGGTGAGATCTTTCGTGGAGCCCAAGATCGAGGGAGATTATTAGTGGTCTTGTATGTCTTCCATTTCTTAATATTGCTCCCAGTTGATTTCATCACACAGCTGCTTGTCTATTGCAGATTCAGTCTTCCCTGTGCAGGGCTACAATTTTGTTTCTGGTGTCCTTCGATAGCTCTTGACTTTCCCCATAGTGGAGTTTGGAGTGTGACTGTTTGAGGCTGTGGACAGGTGTCTTTTATATTAATAACAAGTTCAAACAGGTGCCATTACTACAGGTAATCAGTGGAGACAGAGGAGCCTCTTAAAGAAGAAGTTACAGGTCTGAGACAGAATCTTGCTAATTTTAGGTGACCAAATACTTATTTTCCACCTATTTGGAAATAAATCTTGCAAATCAGACAAGTGATTTCTGGATTAGTTTTCTCATTTTGACTCTTATGTTATGGTCTACCTATGATGTCAATTACAGGCCTCTTCATCTTTTCAAGTGGGAAACTTGCACAATTGGTGGCTGACTACTTTTTTCCCCACTGTAGTTCGTATCAGGACACCGGTGGTATATATGTATCCCGTCACATCACATGCCGCAATATTCAACATAAATTAGAACAGCTACGCTCATTTTCTTACCCTCTGTCAATACCCTTATTGGTCAGCAAGTTCCGGACTACGGTCGTGACAGATTGGTGGCTGTGGTGGGATCATAGAGCATTAGTGATCTGGTTTGAGAAATCATTCCTCTCACTAAAAACTTGCACGGTTCTTGCAAGGACACTGCGCAAAAAGTTTTGAAGATCGAACTCAGTGTTTATTAGATCCGAGACAATACTGTATGTTTAGCAGTTACACCCTACATCTCTTCATTTTTCTTTTCTGTCTTTTATTTGGAGATCATGGCTGCAGTTGGGGAGTTCTGGTACACCCAGCAGAAAAAGGAGACTCTTGCTGGAATATGTACGACCCCTTTGGCAAAAACACAGAACAATTGATCGCTGAACTGGTGTGAATTGAAGCAGAGCAAGCCCAACTCCAGAGTTCAGTGGAAACAGGGATCAGCCAAAGTATGGACAATACCGCTCCAGGGGTCCCACCTGCAGATGCAAGCCGCATCAGTGACCAGGGCAGCGTGGACCCCTATCTGCAAATGGCTCTACAACTATGCCCTGCAGAGGAATATCAAGGACTGCTGAGGCTAATTCAGCAACACCAGGAGGCTGCGGAACGACGAGCAGAGGCCCGAGCCCAGCAAGAGGCTGAGAGAGCTGAACAGGAAGCTGCTGAGAGACGAGCAGAGTCTCAAGCTCAGAGAGACCATGAGCTGCAGATGGCCCAACTCGGGATATCACCATTTACCCCACGGAACTGTGAGTCCAATAATACAAGAACCTTTAAACCCCAGCCATAGCACTTTCCAGTGATGGAAAAGGTCGGGACATGGACACCTTTCTGAGGGGATTTGAAAAGACTTGCAGACAGTACCAGCTGACGCCCGACCAGTGGGCACGGTACTTGACCCCAGGGTTGAGAGGCATGGCACAGGACGTGTTTGTTGCTCTTCCTTCAGAACTACAGTCATGGCCAAAAGTTTTGAGAATGACACAAATATTCTATTTTCACATGATCTGCTGCCCTCTGGTTTTTATGAGTGTTTGACAGATGTTTTTATCACAGACAGAAATATAATAATTGCAAACATATGAGTAACAAAAGCTTATATTGACAGTTAGAATGAGTTAATGCAGCAAGTCAATATTTGCAGTGTTGACCCTTCTTCTTCAGGACCTCTGCAATTCTCCATGGCATACTCTCAATCAACTTCTGGACCAAATCCTGACTGATAGCAGTCCATTCTTGCACAATCAATGCTTTCATTTTGTCAGAATTTTTAGGTTTTTGTTTGTCCACCCGTCTCTTGATGATTGACCACAAGTTTTCAAAGGGATTAAGATCTGGGGAGTTTCCAGGCCATGGACCCAAAATCCCTATGTTTTGTTCCCTGAGCCATTTAGTTATCACCTTTGCTTTATGGCAAGGTGCTCCATCATGCTGGAAAAGGCATTGTTGATCGCGAAACTGCTCTTGGAGGGTTGGGAGAAGTTGCTCTTGGAGGATATTCTGGTACCATTCTTTATTCATGGCTGTGTTTTTAGTCGAGACAGTGAGAGAGCCGATTCCCTTGGCTGAGAAGCAACCCCACACATGAATGGTTTCAGGATGCTTAACAGTTGGCATGAGACAAGACTGGTGGTAGCGCTCACCTTGTCTTCTCCGAATGAGGCGTTTTCCTGATGTCCCAAACAATCGAAAAGGGGATTCATCAGAGAAAATAACTTTACCCCAGTCCTCAGCAGTCCACTGCCTGTACCTTTTGCAGAATATCAGTCTGTCCATGATGTTTTTTTGGAGAGAAGTGGCTTCTTTGCTGCCCTCCTTGAGACCAGGCCTTGCTCCAAGAGTCTCCGCCTCACAGTGCGTGCAGATGCACTCACACCTGCCTGCTGCCATTCCTGAGCAAGCTCTGCACTGCTGGTAGCCCGATCCCGCAGCTGAAACACTTTTAAGAGATGGTCCTGGCGCTTGCTGGTCTTTCTTGGGTGCCCTGGAGCCTTTTTGGCAACAATGGAACCTCTCTCCTTGAAGTTCTTGATGATGCGATAGATTGTTGACTGAGGTGCAATCTTTCTAGCTGCGATACTCTTCCCTGTTAGGCCATTTTTGTGCATTGCAATGACTGCACGTGTTTCTTTAGAGATAACCATGGTTAACAGAAGAGAAACAATGATGCCAAGCACCAGCCTCCTTTTAAAGTGTCCACTGGTGTCATTCTTACTTAATCATGACAGATTGATCTCCAGCCATGTCCTCATCAACACCCACACCTGTGTTAATGGAGCAATCACTGAAAAGAGGTTAGCTGGTCCTTTTAAGGCAGGGCTGCAATGATGTTGAAATGTGTTTTGGGGGATAAAGTTCATTTTCTAGCAAAATATTGACTTTGCAAGTAATTGCTGTTAAGCTGATCACTCTTTATAACATTCTGGAGTATATGCAAATTGCCATTAGAAAAAGTGAAGCAGTAGACTTTGTAAAAATTAATATTTGTGTCATTCTCAAAACTTTTAGCCATGACTGTAGATGGGAACTATGAGGCCATCAAGAAGGGTCTAATATGGAAGTATCAATTGACTCCCGAGATGTACCGTAAAAGGCTCTGGAACTTCCAATGTGGATCACACAACAGATACAGCAATGTGGTGCATGGGCTCAGAACCAAATTGAGCAATAGGTCCAAGGACTGTCAGTGACCACCTTTGAGCAGCTAAAGGACCTGATGGTGAAAGACCGGTTCCTACATCTTTGTCTGGCTGAGATACGACAGTTCGTGATGGACCGGGAGCCAAAAGAGGCGGATAAAGCAGCGCAGATTGACGACACCTATGAGGCCACTCGTAAACCGGAGGTGCGCAAGCCGGTCATCGCCAGATGGAAAGGGGGTAAGCTCTCGACCACCATCCCTGCCAGCCGATCCTCCGGAGGCCTTGTCCCCTTTGCCAACGAACGGCCTACATCTCATCCCTGGAAGTGTTATTTCTGCACCCTGACTGGACACCTCAGCGCCACTTGTCCGGAGAAGCAGAAGAGCCCCTCAGCCAATGCTCCAGGGCCTAATGCAGCAGTTCTTTTTGTGGGTGGGCTTGTGAAAATTTGCACTCTGTCACTGTGGGGGACACTGTCACTGTAGGCATCAAGGACACTGAGGTCGAACGAACCCTCATCCGACCCGAACTGGTGTCCCCTGAAGAGATTATCCCGGGGTGAACCCTGACTGTCACAGGGATTGGGGGCGTCCGCTGTCCCTTGACGATGGCCCGGGTTTTTATAGATTGGGGTGCCGGGAGTGGGGTGAAGGAAATGGGGGTGTCCGAAAACCTACTCGCAAACGTTTTGTTGGGAAATGATTTGGGGTGGATGTTTGCTTATTATGGCCCCGACACCCCTCTCCGATCTGACACTGATGGTAATGTTAATGATGTGACTGTCAATGCTTTACCTGATAATTATGTATCTGGAGGTACAGGAGGACTCAGCCATGTCACGCTGTGGGGTGATATTGCTGAGGAGCCCCTAACATGAGCAAGTGTCAGTGCTAAGGGGAATGGGGAGAGGCACGGGGACCATGAAGCAGGTGATGCAGTGCAGCTGACCAGTGTCACAATGGAAGGTGACCTGGCTAATGGTAGCTGCCCCATAATTAGCACTTCTCCTGAGGTGATAGTGGAGGATGGGGAGGTAGTACCCATAACCGGGCAGGTTGATAGGACTGTGTTATTCCCCGGGTATATGGACTATATAGCAGCTGTCACCCGAAGTCAGAGTGCCCAGAACGCAAGTAACGCCCTGCCTTCTGGACCCTCCTCAGCCAGAGGAATAACTGAACCAGTTATGGACCCAGAGCCGGTCCCAGTGAGGACGGGACCCTAACATCACTTCTGGCTGACTTCAGCCAGGAGTTCCAGGCAGCTCTGCACTCAGATGCTAGACTGGAGACATTGAGGAACCTTGCTGAGAATTCCACCTCCGAGACTGATAAGGAGAGGGTATTCTGGGAGCAAGGCAGGTTGTAACGGGAGACGGTTCCCTGTAAACCTCAACAGGAGTGGTTGAGGGAGAGACAGCTGGTCATACCCTACCTATTTAGGGATGAGTTGTTATGGATTGCCCATGAGATTCCACTCACTGGACACTTGGGGGTCAGCAAAACTAAGGTCCGGCTGTCTCACTTCTATTGGCCCAAAATGGGAAAACATGTGACAAACTACCGTCGCTCCTGTATCACGTGTCAAAGAGTGGGAAAGTCAGGGCCTACTCCCAAAGCTCCCCTGATCTCTTTGCCAGTGATAGAGGAGCCTTTCCAGAGGATTGCTGTGGACATTGTGGGACCACTGGCCATAACCAGCAGCTCTGGAAAGCGTTTCATCCTTACTGTGGTAGACTATGGTACCCGATATCCAGAGGCAGTGGCTTTGTCCTCAATTAGGGCAGATAAGGTGGCGGATGCCCTGTTGGCCATCTTTTCCCAAGTAGGATTTCCCAGGGAGATGCTTACCGACCAGGGACTCAGTTCATGTCTCACTTAATGGAGGCTCTCTGTAAGAAAATGCAAGTGCGGCATCTGGTATCTAGCACGTATCATCCCCAAACCAATGGTTTGTGTGAGCGCTTCAACGGTACCCTCAAACAGATGCTAAGAATGCTGGTTGAGACCCATGGACGCAACTGGGAGCTGTACCTCCCACACCTGCTATTCGCTTACCGAGAGGTTCCGCAGGCCTCGACGGGGTTCTCCCTCTTCGAGCTCCTGTGTGACAGGCGAGTCTGGGGACCCCTTGGGTTGGTAAGGGAATCCTGGGAAAAAGAGCCGAGCCCTTCAGGAGTGTCCATCGTGGAGTATGTCATGCACTTCCGTGACAAGATGCAGACCTTGACGCAGTTGGTGCATGACAACACGGCTCAGGCCCAGGCTGACCAGAAGAATTGGTACAACCTGAAGGCCCGAGAATGGATCTACCAGGTGGTTCAGAAGGCAAGGGTGCTGGTCCCTGTGCCAAAAAACAAGCTTCATGCGGCCTGGGAAGGCCCGTACATCATACACCAACAGCTCAATCCAGTCACCTACGTAGTCACTCTTAATCACGCTCGGGGTAGGCGAAAGGCCTTCCACATTAATATGATGAAGGCTCATCAAGAACGTGGAGCCTGGTTCTACCGGTCTGCAACCTGCCCGAGGATGGGGAGGTAGACCCCTTCCTGGACATGCTAACCCAAGCCAAGGCCGACGGGTCCATAGAGGATGTGGAGATAAGCGCCTTGCTATCCGCACACCAGTGGTCTCAGCTACGGGCAACACTAAAATCCTTACAGGTCGTGTTTACCAACATGCCTGGAAGGACTAAGGTAGCGGTTCACGAAGTGGACACCGGGAATCATACCCCAATCCGGCAGACATCCTATCAAATCTCGGAAGAGGTGCAGCACGTCAAGCGCCAGGAGGTCGTTGAGATGCTTAAGTTGGGAGTGATTAAACAGTCTAAGAGCGCTTGGGCCTCACCTGTAGTCCTGGTGCCAAAGAAGGATCGGACCACCTGGTTCTGTGTGGGCTACAGGGGGCTCAACACAATAATGGCTTCTAATGCACACCCAATGCCACGCATCGAGGAGCTGCTTGAGCAGTTAGCTAGCGCGAGCTCTTTATCCATTATGGATCTGAGCCGGGGATATTGGCTGATTCCCCTGAGCCCCAAGACACAGGAGAAGTCCGCCTTTATCACTCCCTTTGGAATGTACGAGTCCACGGTCATGCCTTTTGGCATGAAGAATGCTCCTGCCACTTTCCAGCGGATGGTCAACGACCTGCTCCAGGGACTGGAGAGGTGCGCGGTGGCATACCTGAATGACATTGCTGTCTTCAGTCCCACCTGGGAGGATCACCTTGAGCATCTGGGGCAGTTGCTCGGGCGCATTCACCAAGCAGGCTTGACCATCAAGCCAGGAAAGAGCCTGATGCGCATGAGCGAGGTCCACAACCTGGGGCACCGGGTAGGCGGGGGTACTCTGAAGCCAGAGCCTGGGAAAGTGGACACTATCGTGTCCTGGCACACCCCCAGGACCAAGAAGCAGGTGATGTCCTTCTTGGGCACTGCAGGGTACTATAGGCGCTTTATACAAAACTATAGTAGCCCTGCAAAGCCCTTGACGGATTTCACCAAGAGGAACCTACCTCATACAGTCGATTGGACAAATGACTGTGAGGTGGCCTTTCAGGCTTTGAAGACTGCCCTGAGCAGCTCCCTTGTGTTAAGGGCGGTCGACTGCAGGTGGCTGTTTTTAGTACAAACCGACGCCAGCAAGTTTGGCCTTGGTGCTGTGCTTAGCCAGGTCGACTCGGGGAGCCAAGAGCACCCAGTGTTGTACCTGTGCCGGAAGCTCCTGCAGACGGAAGTGGCCTATTCCACTATAGAGTGCTTGGCCATTGTATGGGCCCTGAAATGCTTGCAGCCCTACTTCTACGGGCGCACCTTCACCGTCGTGACCAACCACAACCCCCTGAGTTAGCTGCACACTGTGTCCGTTATCAACCAAAGGTTGCTACGCTAGAGCCTTGCTCTCCAGCAGCACGACTTTACCATCCAACACAGAAAAGGCAGCGAGCATGGCAATGCAGACAGGTTATCACGGCGGGGAGAGCCCGCAGAGATGCGCCTGGAGGGGTACCGAGAGGTCCTGCCTCCGTAGTGCAGTCTAAAAGGGGGAGGTGTCAGGAAGATATGAATTATTTTCCATTGTTCTGGGGACACAACCAGAGTTGGCATACTAACCCTCCCACCATTGGTTTCTGTAGGACCAAATCCTACATACATCCCCTCTCTCTCTCCGTGATTTTCCACCCCCCCTTCCAGCAAATGTTCAGCTTGGAATGCTGAGTTTTATTGCCTACCAGGACTAGCAGAGCCGAATGTGGTTTTCACTCCAAAAAACCCTTTGTCTTCTAAGCAAAACACACAAAGTCAAATTCAATAATACACATTAATCCCAGAAACATGAAAGTTAGATTTCCAGGATCTGGGTACTTGGGATTACGCATGGCAGCATATTGAGGCATTTAGGGCTATCAAAAACCTAGGAAATTAATTTCTGCCCACCAGCAAATTACAGACCTACAGTGTGTGGACTCCAGGCCAAAAATATGAAGAAAAAGAGTTATCAATAACTTTCAAAAATGTGTGCCTCTCAGAAAACATCCCAGATGTGAGGTCAGCAAAGTGGGAGTTAATAGTTTTATGGCCGAAGCATAAAATAGGAACGTCCATCTTTGGCATCAATTCAGAGCCAGGAGAGACAGCTGAACACCATGCTGTGGTACTGGATCATCTCTTTGGGATCTCTCCTTCCCTTTATCGACATGTCATACTTGTGACTGAGATTTAGTAAGTTTTTGTATTTTTATCCCGTTTTATTTCATAACTGTTTATACATATTTGTATTTTGTCTCTTTTGTAATATTATTTGTATCTGTTGTAAACAATGCCGATTCTTCCGGAGTAAAATTATGTATTTGCTAGCTTCGTTCTTCTTGTTCTATGAGCGATCCGCCACGTTCAACGCCCAAATCCGCGATACCAAACGGGTGTCCGATCCACCTATAAGAGGTTGGTGGTGGCAGCATAGTTTTCGTATTTATGTGGTGTTGGGGACTTGATGGTGACTGGATCGAGGTATATATATGTTCGCATCAGGAACCGGTGGTATATATACATCCTGTCACATCAAGTGCAGCAATATTCAACAAAAATTATAGCAGCTGTGCTCATTTTCTTACCCTGTCATACCCTTATTGGTCAGCAGGGTAAGGGGGCGCCAGAGAGCTGCAAGTTCCGGACTAAGTTCGTGACAATGGTCAAGTGGTCCTCTGAAGCAGAGATGGCATTCCAGGAGTTGAAACTCGCCCTGTGCAGACAGCCGGCCTTGGTCAGAGTGGGAGCCGTGTTGTCCCAGGAGATAGATGGGGATGAACATCCAGGAAAGATCTCTGAACAAATTTGTATTTTTATCCCGTTTTATTTCATAACTGTTTATACATATTTGTATTTTGTCTCTTTTGTAATATTATTTGTATCTGTTGTAAACAATGCCGATTCTTCCGGAGTAAAATTATGTATTTGCTAGCTTCGTTCTTCTTGTTCTATGAGCGATCCGCCACGTTCAACGCCCAAATAATAATAATAATAATAATCTTTATATAGCGCCAACATATTCCGCAGCGCTTTACAGTTTAACAGTTTCAAAACATAAGTCATAAGTAACAACGTTAACAATACAATAATTAAAGCAAAATAAGCCGACCCTGCTCGTGAGAGCTTACAATCTACAATGAGGTGGGGGAGATACAAAGTACAGGTGTGTTATATACAATGGTGCATTTACAATGATGGTCCAGCCATCTTGAGGGAGCGGGGGATGGATGGAGATAGTGAATGGGCTACACATACACACTTAAACATAGAACGACTTTGATTAGTGAATGTGATAGGCCACTCTGAACAAATGTGTTTTGAAGGAGCACCTGAAACCATGCAAATTGTAGATAGTCCTAATTTCTTGGGGTAGAGCATTCCAGAGGATTGGCGCAGCGCGGGAGAAGTCTTGGAGTCGGGAGTGGGAGGTACGGATTAGTGCAGAGGTTAGTCGAAAGTCGTTTGTAGAGCGCAGCAGTCGGTTAGGCCGATAGATAGAAATGAGGGAGGAGATGTAGGGGGGTGCTGCACTGTGGAGAGGACGGGTAGGTGATAGATAGAAATGAGGGAGGAGATGTAGGGGGGTGCTGCACTGTGGAGAGGACGGGTAGGTGATAGATAGAAATGAGGGAGGAGATGTAGGGGGGTGCTGCACTGTGGAGAGCTTTGTGGGTGAAAACCAGTACTTTGAATTGGATCCTATAATGAATGGGCAGCCAGTGTAAGGACTGGCGAAGAGCGGACGCGTCCGAGTACCAATTAGCCAGATGGATGACCCTGGCTGCTGCATTAAGGATGGACTGGAGAGGGGATAGTCGAGTAATGGGGAGGCCAAGTAATAGAGCGTTGCAGTAGTCCAGGCGGGAGTGGATCAATGCTACAGTGAGGGTTTTTGTTGTTTCCATGGTGAGAAAAGGGCGGATTCTAGAGATGTTCTTTAGGTGTAGACGGCAAGAGCGGGCAAGAGATTGTATATGGGAGGTGAAGGAGAGATTGGTGTCAAACATAACACCCAGACAGCGAGCCTGCTGCCGGGGTGTTATTATGGTGCTGCCCACAGAGAGGGAAATGTCAGATTTAGGGAGGCTAGTATACGGCGGGAGCAGAAGGAGTTCAGTCTTGGAGAGGTTAAGTTTCAGATAGAGAGCGGACATGATGTTGGAGACTGCGGACAGACAGTCGGTGGCGTTCTGTAGAACAGCGGGGGTAAGGTCGGGTGATGACGTGTATAGTTGTGTGTCATCAGCATAAAGATGGTACTGAAAGCCAAATCTGCTGATGGTCTGTCCAATTGGGGCCGTGTAGAGAGAGAAGGGGGCCAAGGACTGAGCCCTGGGGTACACCGACAGTGAGAGGAAGAGGAGATGATGTGGAGCCAGAGAACGAAACACTGAAGGAGCGGTCAGAAAGATAGGAAGAGAACCAGGAGAGAACAGTGTCCTTAATACCTAGTGACTGGAGCCTAGACAGTAGGAGACAGTGGTCAACAGTGTCGAAAGCTGCAGAAAGGTCGAGTAGAATGAGCAGAGAGTGGTCGCCGTTACGTTTAGCTGTCAGAAGGTCATTGGTCACTTTGATGAGTGCAGTTTCAGTCGAATGTAGGGGGCGGAAGCCTGACTGTGAAGGGTCTAGGAGGGAGTGAGTGGAGAGGTAACGGGTAAGGCGGGAGTAGACTAGGCGCTCCAAAAGTTTAGAGATGAAGGGGAGATTGGAGACCGGTCTGTAGTTGTTTGTGCAGGAAGGGTCGAGAGCAGGTTTCTTTAGTAGCGGAGTAATGATGGAGTGTTTGAAGGAGGATGGGAAAATGCCAGAGGAGAGTGAGAGATTAAAGATTGTAGTTAGGTGAGTTGTGACAACTGGAGAGAGAGACTGGAGATGTGAGGGGATGGGGTTGGTAGTGCATGTAGTCGGACGAGAGAAAGAGAGGAGTCTGGAGACTTCTTCTTCTGTGATGGGATCAAATGTGGAAAGTGAGCCAGGGGAAATGCAGGGTGGGATGGGAGTCACAGCACTTGGTGGTTGAGAGCAGATTTCCTGACGGATAGTATCTATTTTTTCTATAAAGTGGGAGGCCAGGTCGTCAGCACAAATGTCTGTGATAGGGGCTTGTGCTTTTGGCCTGAGGAGGGAGTGAAAAGTGTCAAAAAGTTTCTTGGGGTTGTTGGCTAGTGAGGAGATCAGGGTGGTGAAGTAGGTCTGTTTGGCGAGGTGAAGGGCAGCATTATAAGTTCTTAACATGAATTTAAAGTGGATGAAGTCTTCTGGTGTGCGGGTTTTTCTCCAGAGGCGTTCAGCACTCCTAGAGCATCGCTGGAGAAGGTGAGTTTGCGATGTGAGCCAGGGCTGTTTTACTGTGTGTTTGGAAGTTCTGAGGGTGAGTGGTGCTACTTGGTCAAGGGTGCTTCTAAGAATGTCATTGTAGTGATGAACAGCCAGATCAGGACAGGAAAAAGAGGAGATTGGGGACAGCGATGAGTGTAGGGAGTCTGAAAGTGTCTGAGGGTTAATGGCTTGTAGATTTCTGAATGTGTGGTAGGTAAGAGTGCGCTGGGGTGGTCGAGGATTTGTGAGCGTGAAGGAGAGAATGTTGTGGTCAGAGAGTGGAAGCGGTGAGTTATTTAGGTGGGAGATTGAACAGAGGCGGACAAAGACCAGGTCAAGGGTGTTGCCATCCTTGTGTGTCTCAGAGGTTGAAAGCTGTGAGAGGCCTAGAGAAGTGGTTAGTGATAGAAGCTGAGATGCAGATGTGGAAGTAGGGCTGTTACTGGGGATGTTGAAGTCTCCAAGGATAAGGGTTGGTAGTTCTGAGGACATGAAGTGCGGCAGCCAGGCTGAGAAGTGGTCAAGGAACTGGGTGGGCGAGCCTGGGGGCCGATATATGACCGCTACTCTGAGGGAGAGGGGATGGAAGAGCCTGATGGTGTGGACCTCAAAAGAAGGGAATGAGAGTGATGGAATTGGGGGGATGACCTGGAAAGTGCATTGTGGGGACAGAAGTATGCCAACTCCACCACCATGTCTGTATGCGGGTCTCGGGGAATGGGAGAACTGTAAGGCTGGCTTCACACATCCGGCGGGCGCCTTGCGGCGCCCCCGGCATTTTCCCGCAGCGCCGCATCTGAAAATCTGATGCGCCGCATGCGGCTTTTTTCGCATTGACATGCATTAGCGCCGGATGGCGCCGCATGTCAATGCGTTGCATGCGGTTTTGTCCGGATGCGGCGCAAATGTACATTGCGGCGTCCGGAAAAAAACGCTGCATGTAACGTTTTTTTTTTTTGCCGGATGATTTCTTATCTCTCCAAGCATCAGAAATCATCCGGCAAAAAAAACGCATTTTGGGCGCCGGAAGTGTGAAAGCTTTTCACATTCGGCGCTGCGGTAAAATGCCGGGGGCGCCGCCAGGCGCCCGCCGGAAATGTGAAACTAGCCTAAGCCACCATAGGAAATGGCAGCAGGGGAGACAGTGTCAGAATCCTGAATCCAGGTTTCAGTGAGGGCCAACAGATTAAGAGAGTGGTTCAGAAAGTAGTTGTGCAGGAAGGATAGCTTGTTGCATGCAGACCGTGGATTCCAGAGGGCACAATTGAAAGAAGGAGATGAGGGAGTGCAAGTAATATTAATAAGATTATTATGGTTTCGGTATGAGGTAGGGTAGGGATTGAGGTTGGGGGATGGTGTCTGCGATACCAAACGGGTGTCCGATCCACCTATAAGAGGTTGGTGGTGGCAGCATAGTTTTCGTATTTATGTGGTGTTGGGGACTTGATGGTGACTGGATCGAGGTATATATATGTTCGCATCAGGAACCGGTGGTATATATACATCCTGTCACATCAAGTGGAGCAATATTCAACAAAAATTATAGCAGCTGCGCTCATTTTCTTACCCTGTCATACCCTTATTGGTCAGCAGGGTAAGGGGGCGCCAGAGAGCTGCAAGTTCCGGACTAAGTTCATGACAATGGTCAAGTGGTCCTCTGAAGCAGAGATGGCATTCCAGGAGTTGAAACTCGCCCTGTGCAGACAGCCGGCCTTGGTCAGAGTGGGAGCCGTGTTGTCCCAGGAGATAGATGGGGATGAACATCCAGGAAAGATCTCTGAACAAATTTGTATTTTTATCCCGTTTTATTTCATAACTGTTTATACATATTTGTATTTTGTCTCTTTTGTAATATTATTTGTATCTGTTGTAAACAATGCCGATTCTTCCGGAGTAAAATTATGTATTTGCTAGCTTCGTTCTTCTTGTTCTATGAGCGATCCGCCACGTTCAACGCCCAAATCCGCGATACCAAACGGGTGTCCGATCCACCTATAAGAGGTTGGTGGTGGCAGCATAGTTTTCGTATTTATGTGGTGTTGGGGACTTGATGGTGACTGGATCGAGGTATATATATGTTCGCATCAGGAACCGGTGGTATATATACATCCTGTAACATCAAGTGCAGCAATATTCAACAAAAATTATAGCAGCTGCGCTCATTTTCTTACCCTCTGTCATACCCTTATTGGTCAGCAGGGTAAGGGGGCGCCAGAGAGCTGCAAGTTCTGGACTAAGTTCGTGACAATGGTCAAGTGGTCCTTTGAAGCAGAGATGGCATTCCAGGAGTTGAAACTCGACAGCCGGCCTTGGTCAGAGTGGGAGCCGTGTTGTCCCAGGGGATAGATGGGGATGAACATCCAGGAAAGATCTCTGAACAAATTATCAAACTATTAAACAGCATGTATGTAAGTATTTGGATAAGAATACAGTAATTAACCAGAGCCAGCATGGGTTTGTAGCAAACAAGTCATGCCAGACAAATCTGATTTCCTTCTATGATGGAGTCACTGACTGGGTGGATCAGGGAAATGCGGTAGATATAGTATATCTCGATCTCAGCAAAGCATTTGATAAAGTATCTCATACTATCCTTATTGAAAAAATGACAAAGTATGGGATTGACAAGCCTACGATTAAGTGGATTCATAATTGGCTCAGTGATCGTACTCAAAGAGTGCTAATAAATGGTTGCACATCCAATTGAAAAAGTGTTTCAAGTGGGGTACCACGTGGCTCTGTTCTGGCCCCAGTGTTGTTCAACATTTTTATAAATGATCTGGATAAGGGAACTGAAGGTAAACTAATCAAATTTGCAGATGATGCAAAGGTAGGTGAGATAGCTAAAGGGTATGCCACACTAAACAATATCGCTAACGGGATCGCTAACTATTTAGCGATCCCGTTAGCGATATTGTTCAGTGCGGCAGCTTCCAGCGACGAGCTTCCTGCTGTGATCTCGCTCGTCGCTGGAATCATTCCGGACCCTATTTTCTCGTCGGCGCTCCCGCTGGGTAAGTATATATCGCTAGTGTGGCACCTTTTCTTAGCGATTTAGCGGTACTTTTGTACCGCTAAAGTCGTTAAGAAGATCGCTAACGGCGATAGCGTCGTTAACTATATCGCTAAATGTGACCGCATTTAGCGATATAGAAACAATCCCGCTAGCGATCTCATTAGTATGCAACGCTAACGAGATCGCTAGCGGGATAGCTTAGTGTGGCAGTACCTTAACACTAAAGAAGACAGAGAAAGGATTCAGAAGGATATCGATCAGCTTGAACAATGGGCAGCTACTAACTAAATGGTACACTGCTCAAAAAAATAAAGGGAACACTCAAATAACACAGCCTAGATCTAAATGAATGAAATATTCTCATTGAATACTTTTTTCTGTACAAAGTTGAATGTGCTGTCAACATAATCACACAAATATCATCAATGGAAATCAAATTTTTGAACCAATGGAGGCCTGGATTTGGAGAGACCCCCAAAATGAAAGTGGAAACAAGCCAAAATGAAAATCAAAACAAGACAAAATTAAAGTGGAAACAAGTCAAAATGATGCTCAGTATTGTGTGTGGCCCCCACGTGCCTGTATGACCTCCCTACAACGCCTGGGCATGCTCCTGATAAGGTTGCGAATGTTCTCCTGAGGGATCTCCTCCCACACCTGGACTAAAGCATCCGTTAACTCTTGGACAGTCTGTGGTGCAACGTCGTGACGTTGGTGGATGGAGCGAGACATGCTGTCCCAGATGTGCTCAATCGGATTCAGGTCTGGGGAACGGGCAGGCCAGTCTATAGCTTAAATGCCTTCATCTTGCAGGAGCTGCTGACACACTCCAGCCACATGAGGTCTGGCACTGTCCTGCATTAGGAGGAACCCTGGGCCAACCGCACCAGCATATGGTCTCACAAGGGGTCTGAGGATCTCATCTCGGTACCTAATGGCAGTCAGGCTACCTCTGGTGAGCACATGGAGGGCTGTGTGGCCCTCCAAAGAAATGCCACCCCACACCATTACTGCCAAAACGCTCATGCTGAAGGATGTTGCAAGCAGATCGCTCTCCACGGCGTCTCAAGACTCTGTCACGTCTGTCACATCTGCTGAGTGTGAACAGATGTGACACACTCAGCACATTATACCAATCGGCATTCAGTTTTCAGTCATAGGGGTGGCGTTGGTTCAGTCACTGCTCTGAGTATACAGAGCAGATGCTGTAACCGCACCCCGGCCCTGACGGACAGTCGGCCTAAATGTAGAGCCAGTGTCAGTCATAGGGGCGGAGCTGGTTCAGTCACTGCTCCGAGTATACAGAGGGGCCACTGAAACCGGCCCTGACTGACAGCCAACCACAATGTAGACCAGTGTCAGTCATAGAGGCGGAGCTGGTTCAGTCACTGCTCCGAGTATACAGAGCGGCCGCTGTAACCGGCCCTGACTAACAGCCAACCACAATGTAGAGCCAGTGTCAGTCATAGGGGTGGGGCTGGTTCAGTCACTGCTCTGAGTATACAGAGCGGCCGCTGTAACCAGGCCTGACTGACAGCGGCCCCAATGTTGAGCCAGTGTCAGTCATAGGGGCGGGGCTGGTTCAGTCACTGCTCTGAGTATACAGAGCGGCCGCTGTAACCGCACCCCGGCCCTGACTGACAGCCGGCCCCAATGTTGAGCCTGTGTCAGTCATAGGGGCAGGGATGATTCAGACTAAATCCAAGAGTGAGTGAGGCTGGAGGAACAAAGACCAAAGATAAGGTGAAGATGGGAGAACGAAGAGATGACTGGGAGACAGGGTAAATGCTCCTAGTACCAGGCAGGGCTGAGGGTAAGGAACAAAGAATGAAAAAATGAATTACAGGGACGAGACATAAAATTAGTGAAAAAAACAGCCCTAAACACATCTTTTAATACAAGATCTTCTCCAAGGCGACCATGTTAACCTTTGTGATTCCTCTAGGTTCTCACATTGTGTGGCCTGAAGATTATAGCATCACTTATCACTGTTCCCATTTATAAACAATTAAAACTTGCTATAAAAAGCACCCTTAAAGCTCCCAAACATAATTTGTACTCTTTGGGCAAGTTTAAAAGACAAGTTCAAGTTTATTTCACAGCACACACAAGCAAAGATTGTATGTACAGAGCAAAAAAAATTTTAAAATGTACAATGGGATACAAGAGAAAAAAAAAATCCCCCCAAAGGGAATTGCCTTTTTTTGTGTTTAAAAACCCCCCCTGAATGTGCTGTAAACTTTAAAACAATCTGGCAATTTTAAACCAAAGATATTTAACAGCCCCTAACCACAGGTGCAGGCAGATGTGGACCCTCTCCGATTCTTTTTTTGTAGGACCCGGGGGGTTTTAAAGTTTTATTACTTGTGGGGGCATTTCCCAAATTTCTGCGATCAAGGAGATTCCCCTCAGATGGAACAGAGGTAAATCCCAGAACCTGCATTTATACAAATGGTTTTCATTCCATTTTTTGAAGTCCCCAAACCCCAAAAATGAGCTAGCCCCCTTTTTTTTAACCATTAGGGGGTAAAGAACCCCCAGCATCCAATTTATCGTTAAAAACCCTTTACAACCCCCCCCCGGGGGGGATTCACCCCTCCAGACTTATCCGCTTTTAAAATTCCACATTTTACCCCCAAAAACCTTTCACCCCTTTAGCGGGCCCCCAAAAAACATGAAAAATTTTTGGGGAGGGGGGAGGGTTCTGACAGGAAGGGGGGAAAATTAGTGTGGCACCACAACTCTCCAAAAGGAAAAAAAAAAAAATTTTAATTCCCCCCCCCCAATCCTTTTT
>JARQOD010004576.1:0-53919 GCA_033576555.1 Oophaga sylvatica
TTTGTGCCCTGCAGGTTCTGCAGACGGCATTATATCTTCTTTAGATATGCCTCCCCCTTTCCATTTTGATAAACATTTCTTTCTTCCTTTTTGCATGTGTTTAAGTTCTATGTTCTTCCATCCTGGTTTCCTTAAATGCTTCCCATTCTTCCCTCTTTGGGAAATTGTTAACGATTGTGCTTTGAGAATCTCTTTTTTTCAAGTTTTTTCCATCCTCCTGACATTTTTGCCTTAAGGATATCCAGCCATTGGATCCCTCCAATTCTCTTTCTGATTTCCCTTTAAAAATCTGCCTTTCTGAAATCTAACCTTGACGTCGAGTCTTCACAGGTCTTCCTCCTCTTGTTATCCAAAATTCTAAATAGCATGGTCACTAACCTCCTAGGGTCCCAGCCACTCTTACCTCCTCCACCATTTCCCCCCTGTTTATGAGGATTAGATCCAAGGTAGCAGATCCCCTTGTTTTCTCCAATACCTTTGGAAGATAAAGTTGTCAGCAAGAGAGGATAAATTTCCTGGACCTGTTAGTTTTGCCTGAGAGAGATTCCCAACAAATGTCTGGATAGTTGAAATCTCCCATGACCACTATGTCATATTTTTTGGAGAACTTGGCCATTGATGCATAAAGAGTTCATCCATATCTTCAGCTTGCACAGGCGGCCTGTAGTAAATGCCTACAATGGTGTCCTTTCCATTGTTCTTCTTTGTATTCTTACCCAAACAGTTTCCACAGAACTCCCAGTCTCTGAAGCTTCAATCCCCTGTGCAGATATACGCTTTTCTAACATACAATGCAACACCTCCTCCTCGTTTATCAAGTCTGTTTCTTGCAAATAAGTTTTAACCTTCTAGCCTTGTATTCCAATCATGTGTATCGTCCCACCAAGTCTCAGTGATTCCAATGACATCATATTTCTTCTCCTGCGTTAGTAGCTCCAGTTCTCCTTGTTTGTTGCCCATGCTTTGTGCATTCGTATAGAAACACTTTAGTTTGTGATTGGTTTCTCTTTCTCAATATTTTTATTATGTAGATTTTTTTGTCTTTGTTCTTCCCTTTCACTTCTAATAGCAGAGTTCTCAATAGCATTTCTCAGGTGTATGGCTTTTGCTGGCGTTTTGCTTCCCTTCCCACATTGTTCTAGTTTAAAGCTCTCCTGATGATGTAGCAAGGCGACTTCCAAATACATGTTTTCCAGTCTTCGTAAGGTGCACCCCATCTCTAGCAGTAGTCCATCGTACAGGTAATTCACTCCGTGATCCAAAAATCCAAATCCTTGCTGACGGCACCATCGACGTAGCCAGTTGTTCACCTGCAAATCTTATTCCACCTCCTGTTCCTTGGCCATCCACTGGAAATGGAAGAGAAGACCACCTGCGCTCCCAGTTCTTTCACTTTCTTACCTAAGTTTTCAAAGTCACTGCAGATGGTTTCCCAGGTCACTTCTTGTGGTCATTTGTCCCCACATGTATTAGCAGGAATGGGTAGTCATCTTTAGGTCTGAAGAGTTCTGATATCCTGTCAGCCCAAAATTTTTAAATTTTTTTGCACCTGGAAGACAGCACATTTCTCTTGAGTTATATCTGGTCTTCAGATAGCAGCCTCTGTTCCTCTCAACAGGGAATCCCCCTGACAACAACTCTCCGTTTCTTCTTCACAACATTTTTCTTTCTCCATTCAGGAGGACTCTGAGGGCGTACAAGGTACTCTTTGTGGGCAAAGTCTTATCCTGATGTATTTCTTCATCGTTCTCCTGTGTAAGAGCCGGTTATTGGTTTCTGAGCAGAATTGGTGCTGACTGCCTCCTGATCCTCCTGCTTCTCTGGGTCACATGCTTCCATTCCTCTGTTTCTTCAGTTGCACTTCGAATTTCTTCTCTTTCGCACCATGAAGAGATAATTCTGCCTGTCTAAGAACTCTTCACCTTCCTTAATGGTCTTCAATGTAGATAACCTCTCTTCCAGATTTTGCAACTTTTCCTCCAACAGGGACACAAGCTTGCATTTGTGCATGTGAAATTGGCTTTTCAACTGGTAAGTCTATGAACATGGGAGCAAGAAATGCAGCTCACCACATGGCTCCTGGCCTCTTCCATGTTCTTATTGTTCAAGAGATTTAAACAAGCGGTGAAATATAAGCCAAATATAAGCCACTGATGTCCTCCTTTCAGCTGCAACAGCAAAATCCAGTGTTCCTTGAGCTCGCGAGACTCTTCACTTATCCCAAAGGCACTGGGAATATGCAAATTATCTCCTCCGGGACTCCTCCCCTGGTTTACTGATGTCCTCCTTTCAGCTGCAACAGCCAAAATCCATGTTCCTTGAGCTCGCGGAGACTCTTCACTTATCCCAGAAGGCACTGGGAATATGCAAATTATCTCCTCGGGACTCCTCCCCTGGTTTACTGATGTCCTCCTTTCAGCTGCAACAGCCAAAATCCAGTGTTCCTTGAGCTCGCGGAGACTCTTCACTTATCCCAAAGGCACTGGGAATATGCAAATTATCTCCTCGGGACTCCTCCCCTGGTTTACTGATTCCTCCTTTCAGCTGCAACAGCCAAAATCCAGTGTTCCTTGAGCTCGCGGAGACTCTTCACTTTTCCCAGAAGCACTGGGAATATGCAAATTATCTCCTCGGGACTCCTCCCCTGGTTTACTGATGTCCTCCTTTCAGCTGCAACAGCCAAAATCCAGTGTTCCTTGAGCTCGCGGAGACCTCTTCACTTATCCCAGAAGGCACTGGGAATATGCAAATTAACTCCTCGGGACTGCTTTTATCGTGGGAGGCTTCCAACACCATTTGGATGTCTGCTCTGGCACCACTATCTGCCAAACCATCTCATGGGTCCTTGGTCGACGTATCTCCTGCACAACTTCTCTCGGTATATGAACAACCGGCTTCTTTCATTCCACAGGAGCTTTGCTGGTATGGGTGCGTCTTTCTCCAAGGAGGAACCTTCCTGTTTTAATCAGCTCCTTAACACGGCTGACCACGGGATCGCTGTCTTAGTCTCCTTCCAGCTGTGATGGGGGGAAAGGGTTCAACATCTCACCACACCGCTTTCTGTAGACTCGTTGCTCTTGGACCATCCTTTTCGATGGAACGCAGGTAGCTCAATTCTTCCAGATCGTCTGACTCTTCCTCTGTGTCAGATTCATGCGGCATTCTGGACAAGGCGTCCGCGTTGGCATTTTACGGCCTGCCCTGTACTTGATGGTAAACTGTAATTTGACAACCGAGCCATCCAACGTTGCTCCATGGCTCCCAGCTTGGCTGTTTCCAGATGCGTCAAGGGGTTAATTGTCTGTAAACGCAGTGAACCTGTTGGAGGCAAGGTAATGTTAAATCTTTCGGTAATGCCCAGACCAGCCCAGGAACTCCAGCTTGAAGCTGCTATAGTTTTCCGGATCCCTCTCAGTTGGCCTGAGTTTTTCGGCTGGCATATGCGATGACTTTTTCTTGGCCGTCTGCTTCTGACTGAGGACCGCTCCTAATCCTTCGTTACTGGCATCTGTGTATACAGGAACGGTTGGCTGTAATCTGGGTAGGCTAAGATTTCATCGCCGGTAAAGGGTTTTCTTTCATCTCTTTGAAGCCTCAGCTTGTTCTTTTCCCAATTAAATGGAAGGTTTTCTGCTCTTAAGAGGTTGTCCTACCAGGAGGTCCTGTAAAGGCGCCGCCTTCTTAGTGTAATCTTTCACGAACCTCCTGTAGTAACCTGTTAATCCCAGGAACTGACGCACCTCCTTTAAGTTCTTCGGCTCTGGCCATTTCTGAATAGCTGTGACCTTCTCGGGGTCCGGCGCTACTCCTTCGGAACTGACAATGTGTCCCAAGTACTGTACCTTCCGTTTGAGCAGGTGGCATTTAGAGGGCTTTAGTTTCATCCCAAACTTGGACAATGACTCAAATACCTCTGCCAGGTGCTTCAGATGATCTTCATATGTCTTAGAGTACACAATTACGTCGTCCAAGTACAGCAGCACAGTTTCGAAGTTGAGATGTCCTAGACAGCTCTCCATCACCCTCTGGAATGTTCCTGGGGCACTGCTGAGGCCAAACGGCATTCTGTCAAACTCGCAGAGTCCCATTGGGGTGGTGAAAGCAGTTTTCTCCCGGTCCTCCTCAGCCACAGCCACTTGCCAGTACCCACTAGTAAGGTCGAGGGTAGAAAAGTAGTTAGCCGTTTTCAGAGCAGCTAAGGATTCCTCTATGCGTGGTAATGGGTATGCATCTTTATGTGTTATTCGATTTACTTGCCTATAGTCTACACACATTCGCATGCTACCATCCTTTTTCTTCACTAGAACCAGAGGTGCTGCCCAGGGGCTACAACTATCCCTTATCACCCCGGCTTTCTTCATGTCACGCAGCATCTCCTTAGCTTTCTGATAGTGTGCTGGAGGTATAGGCCTGTACCGCTCTTTGATGGAGGATGACTGCCTGTAGGGATATGATGCTGTACTCCCTTAATGGTCCCAAAATCAAGTGGGTGCTTGCTAAATACTTGTGCGTACTCTTGTACCACCCGTAGTACCCCCTGTTTCTGGTGACGGAAGTGGTGTCTGTCCCTATATGGAGCTGCTGACACCAATCCGCTACTGGGGTTGCCGGATCATTATCCTCCGCTGGTTGGCGGGAGGCTAAGGACTCGGTTGTGAGGATAGAATTGTTATCTACAGCATGTAATTTAGCAACTGTGGCATAACGTGGTAAATTTACTTCATCGTCCCCCCAGTTGAGAGAGTCGTACTGGTACTCTCCCATTTACTACTTCCACTACCCCTCTAGCAATCATGAGTGTAGGTCTGTGTTCTGAGCGATGGGGTTCTACTACTGCTTGGTAGTTCTGTCCCCTCAGACCTATGGCTGCTCTACACCATATTAACATTTCACTCATTGGGGGTATTACAATGGGGTTCGAGTCTGTGACCCGTACATTACCGATTTCACCATCTGTAAGCTTCGCTTGCTGCTGGCACATCAGGGCCCGGATCTCCCTCTGGATCACTCCCTTCTGCTTTGGCTTGGCAACTTCAGCGAGCTGTTGGAGCAAAAACACAACTTCTCCCAGACAGTTACTGATAACGTTAGTACCTAGTATCACATTTAAGGCATTCTCCTCATTTACAGTCTTTACCACTAAAAGTCCCTGATCCTTCAGCTCCACCCTGCCCACTTTTACGTCCACGTTTTTGGCTCCAATTACTTCAACAGGGAGACCATTGGTGGCGTACACTGTCAAGTCAGGGTTTGGGGGCTGGAGACTGTCCATGGACCAAAATTTATTGTAAAGGACATCAGGTATGATGGTCACCTGAGATCCAGTGTCCAGCAGTGCAGGGATTGCAATCCCGTCCAGAATCATGGACAGGTAGGGTCGTCCACCCACGAACCTGCGGTTCCAGTCTAAGGGGCCTGATGAGTCTACTCCTGGGTGTTGGCCCTCTGACCCAGGATCGGCTCGTTTAAAGGACATTGCTGAGCCATATGACCTTTTTGGTTGCAGCGGTAGCAGATGATCTCTCGGCGAGGATGGTGTTGCTCAGGAGTCGCTCCTGGGGTGGCGTGGTCCTCCGGTGTGGCGACGTCCTCCATTTCCTCCGGTTCATCCAAGGGACATCCTCCGGACAGTCGGCTAGTAGGATCTTCCCTCCTTCCTCTTTCCGCAGTTGCAGGGCCTCCATTACAGTGGCCAAGTTCTTAGTCAGCTGGCGCACTTCTGAGCGCAGACATTCCAACTCACTAGGGGGCGCCACCTGCATTGTAGCTTCTGCCACCTGTGGGGAAAAGGTGGGTACTGCCGGCTTTAGAATGGCTTCACCCGGGTGATACTGATTTGCCACCTCAGGCTTTTCCAGGGGTCGCAGTCCTTTTATTGCCATGTCCTTTAGAGCATCAAAAGTGGCATCTGGATGATCCAAGGACCACCAGTTTACAGTCCTGCCTTCCGCTGGAGATCTCAGTCCCCGCACAAATTGCTCTTTTAACATTTGACTCTCATCAATGGGACTTGTGGGGTTAGCCTGTTTGAGAGCTCGCAGGGCCCCCTGTAGTCGGCAGGCGTAGTCCTAATACTGTCACCCGGTCCCTGGAAGCACTGATAAAATGCCATCCGGAGATCCGTTTCTGTGTGATCCTCGAAGATGGCCTGTAGCTTTAAGAGTATCGCAGGTACCGACTCCTGGTCTGCAATGGGCCAAGTCTCTACTTCTCTCTCAGCCGCACCAGCTAACTGTCCTATTACCACAGCAGCTTTTTGCTTTTCAGTCATTGAGTACATATCCAAAATACTACATATTTTCCGTTTAAATCCTGGCAGGGTGCCTGGCTCGCCGCTGTACTGGGGGAGCCACTTCGCTCCAGGCATGTATGGGAGCGTTAGCGGCATGAGCGGGACCACCGGGCCAGGTGAGGGGCCTGCACCCCCATCCTGCGGCACGACGCCAAGCGGTGGGCTATTGGGGCCTCCGGCGGGGGCCCCTCCGTCTGCCGGTTGCTGCGACATATTGATGCCCCCTTGTTAATCTGAGCCTACCTCTTTTACAGGCTGCAGCGTCGCAGGCACAGCGGTGGAGACAGGACCTTTTCACTGGCGCTCGGATGATGCCGCTCTATTTTGCGATGCAGTTTGCGATGCGGATTGCAATGCGGATTGTGATGCAGATTGCGATGCAGTTTGTGATGCGGTTTGCGATGCAGATTGCTATGCAGTTCGCGATGTGGCTTGCGATGCAGTTTGGGGTGCAGGTTGGGGGCGTGTCCAGGAAACTGCGCGTTATTTTAGATACGCCCCCCTTCTTCACCAGCGCCTGAGGGCGCGAACATGGCGGTAAAATGGCGGAATTTGGCGCCAAACACAGCAAACAGTCTTTTTCACCAAACAGTTCAATATAGGCACACAGGACTCACAATTGCAAGCTTTCGTATCCTGTTCGTGACGCCAAAGATTTGAGTCGCACTTAGTACCAGGGCAATGGGGTACTCGGAGCCGAGCCCATGGAAATCTATGGGAGTTGTCACTCTTAGCGGTGGCTCGGTCCGTGGCCCTGGCGCTCATACAATTGGGGATATTTACAGGGATTATTAGAATAGGTAGTTCGTGACGCCACCTGTGGTATCTGGTTAATTGAACCAGCGCTGCTATAAGGACTTTCACGGGGGATGTTATGGGGGCAGCTGGGTGGTAGTCTCCCACAGGTGAGACGGGTCCCTGGAAGTCTATGGTGATGATGATGCAGGGTATAGATAATAATTCAGTCACACACGAAATAGCTTCTTTTCATACCTTTTACTGGTAGATGGTTCACGTAGATCCCGGGGAGCTGGTCGGGGTGGAGAATGCACATTCGGGTAACCGCTGAGCAGGTTAGAGGCCTCCTTTACTTCAAATGTAGGTGAGTCCAACTTGCCTGAAGCGAAGTTAACTCTGAATCTCCAGCTCTCTCAATAGCTGTACTGCCCGGCCAACGTTGTGGTGGAAACTTCTAAGTGGTGAAAACTAAGTCTATATTTGCTGATCAGGCTAGACTCCTGTTTTCCCTGTCTCCGGTTACGTATTGACACTTAGGGCTGCTCTCTGCGACCTGTAGTCCAGATGCCTCCGGTTCTCTTGTTACTATGCTTGAAACTGTAGCAACGCTTCGGACCCCGGTGTCCGGCAATTTAGTGCAGGCAATCCAATACCTGAAGCACTTCTCTAACTTCTCCACTGCGCCCTTCGCCCTGCTTCTGCTCTTTGCATAAGCACTTGTAGCTTTCGATGGAAATAGTCAGCTTTCTCCCGAGCTCGCTGAGCAGCTCTCAGTTTCCTCCTTGCTTCAGCTTCTACTGAGGTACTGATTAAGGGTAGCTCTGACTAGGCTAGGATGATGCACTTCACCCGTACTAGCCTCCACTTCTTTGTCAGGTGAGCTACGCTAGCTCTGCGAGGATTCAGTCCTCTCTCCTCTCCAAGTCCAGACTGAACTGGCACTGAACTGCACTGTCTGAAGACAGGAAACTAACTGATCTCAGCTCTTCTCAGACAGGAAACAGACTGGTCTGCACTGTCCTGAGACAGGAAGCTTGACTGAGCTCTGCTACGTGTCACCACCTCCTATACCCCTAGTGGGTGTGTCTGAAATTGTAAGTGAAGTGCATGAATAGCAAGCTTTTGTGGTTACCTTCCTGTGCATTCTCCTGGATTTTATGTGTGTGCCTGCGTAGCTGGGCTACACATCCCCCCTTGGTAAAACACAGCACTCCCGGGCTGTAAAAGACAAAAAGAACATTTTGTTTTGCATTAACATCAACATTATAACTCTTCCCATCCGGGAGGTACGAATTCTTTAACGTTACAATTTGTACAATAGGAAAATACAAAAGTATCAAAACATTTTTCTCATAAATATTCACAGTATCAGACAATATTCTTGTGGAGGACCCGCACCAAAAACCTCCCACGTGGGTCCTGGGTGGGCTGCAGGACTTCTGACTGCAGACCTCACTCTAGGCCACACCATACGGGTTTTTCTTCAGAGGTTGATAGTAATGGTTTCATGTCAAACCAAGATAATGCACCGTAGTGCAACTATTTACAAAGTAAGTTCTTGGGCTGGCACAGTCCACAGCCACGCAGTCCATGCATGGAAAAGACACATTTCAAGACATATGAATAGAAATCACATTAATAACTTTTTCAAACTTTATACATTTTGTCAGTGACAATAAACCCGGTCTGGGTCTTGCTAACTAGTTTTTACTAGGACTACTCCTGATAGCGAATAGGTAGTTTTCCTTTAGTGATGCGTTCTTCTGACCTACGTGGGGTAGCGTCAGGTATAGTAGTCTCTAACCTTTCTGTTCTGCGTAACGGCAAACTATAGACACGACTCCACCTCTCTAGGGACCTGGCAAGCATGCTAGCGACTGGAGGAGGCGGTACTGCTTCACCAGCTTCACCAGAGGACTCCACTTCTTGTGGTGCTGCTTCTTGCGGGTCCGCTGCTTGGGGTTCTGATGGTTGAGGGTCTACCGGAACAGGTTCTTCTGGAACTGGCTCCACTGGCACAATTGGTATGACCGGTTGTAGAGACTCCTCTTGCGGTTGATAAAACTGCAGCACAGGAATAATTACAGCGTCTCACAATCTGGGCCAATCCGCAGGTAAATCTCCCAAATCCGTGTGTATGACCGCTTCAGCATTTTCTTTCTGATTGACAACAGGGTTTTCTTCACGGAGCTTTAATGGGCAAGGACACAACTTTAAATGATCTCTGGACACCGTTGCCGTCGTTTTTCCTCCATCCTTACTAATGGTACAGACCTTTCTATTATCAAAATTGGAATTTTGCACGACGTATGGCTCCTGTTCCCACTGATCATCCAACTTGTGTGTTCTTCTTTTCCTTTTGAGCACCATTTCTCCAGGCATTAAAGGCTTAGCGGGAGCATTTTTGTTATAGTTCTTCTCTTGTTTTTCTCTTACTCTATTGAGACTGTCTTCCACACAGGCTTGAACTCTCCTGTACTGTTCTTGTTGAGTGGTGTCCCAATCTTCAGCACTGTCATCAGCCTCTGGTTCTACCACACCGAGTTCTAAGTCCATTGGCAATCTTCCAGGTCTTGCTCTCATAAGGTAAGCTGGAGTGCAGTTAGTGGAACTTACTGGGATGTGGTTGTACAAGTCAACCAGGTCAGGTAACAAGTCTGGCCACCGATTTCTTTTTTCCAGGGGTAAAGTTTTCAGTAAATCCATGACAATGTGATTCATCTTTTCACAAAGGCCGTTGGTCTGAGGGTGGTATGGTGTTGTTCTGATCTTTTTGCATCCATACAGTTGACAGAATTCCTGAAACAGTTCAGCTTCGAATGCAGGACCTCGATCAGTCAGCACCTGCTCCGGATATCCGTGTGGTCTGCAGAAACTTGCTTGGAAGGTTCTTGCTGCTGTCTCTGCTGTCATATCTTTGACAGGGGCGACCACCAGAAACCTGGAATAGTGATGTGTCGACCCGCCACCACAATTGTGGATTACCAGGGCAATGGGGTACTCAGAGCCGAGCCCGTAGAAGTCTATGGGATTGTCACAGGTAGCTGTGGCTCGGTCTGTGGCCCTGGCGGTCTGGCGTATGTTGGAGATATATTTACGGGGGATAGATTTATATACAGTTCGTGACGCCACCTGTAGTATTCTGGTAATTTGTACCAGCGCTGCTGTAGATCTCTGAGGGGATGGTGAGGCAGCTAGATGTCGGGTCCCCTACAGGTGGGACTCTTCCCTCAGGTCGGTAGTTAGGTAGGGATTGTGCAGGCATGCAATAATAACTCAGTCTCACACGGTCAGCGTCTTTCCATACCTTTACTTGCAAGATGATAAGGCAGGTCCCAGGGAGGCTGATGGGGTTGATGGAGGATGAGCTTTGAGGCAACAGCTAAGCAAGTTAGGGGCCTCCTTTACTGTGCAATAATGATGAGTACGACCAGCCTGAAGCGCAGTTCCCTCTATGATTCCAGCTTTTCCAAAGCTGTTCTGCCCAGTCAGATTTGTGTTAGGAGCCTTCCTGCGAGAGAGCTGAATTCTTATCTTGTCGTGCACTGACTCAAAGTCTTCACTCCCCCTGACCCTAGTTACGTGCTGACTATATGGGGCTGTTTGCCGCGACCTAGGGTCCGGTAAATCTCTGGTTTTCTCTTCACTATGCTTGTAGCTAATAGTGATCCTTCGGTCCCCAGTGACCGGTAGCAATGTGCAGGACTTTTCCAAGTCAAAAGCACTTTTCCAATTATCTTCCTTCCACTTTGCCCTTCGATTTGCTCGACTCTTAATAATTAGCTCAGTCTTTCTTCCAGTGGGGCACAGCTCTGACTAGGCTAAGGTGAATTAGACCACCTGTACCAGCCTCCACTTTCTGAACTGATGATAGACTCAAACTGGACACGTCTACTCTGTCCAAGGACAGGAAACTGACTGACTAAAATCACTCCCTTCCACACCCTGCTGGGTGTGTCAGAAGTGTACATGATGTCATGAAGAGACCTTAACTGTTACCTCTCCACTCATCCTCCTGGTATTGTGTACCAGGGCTACACATTCCCCCATGGTAAACGACAGCACTCCCGGGCTGTAAAATACGAAAGAGACATTTTCTTTTTTATGCATGAAAACATCAACAATAACATTAATTCGTCCCATCCGGGAGGTGAGGATATTTTGAACGTTGCAAACAATGACATTATAGAAATACAAAAGTATTAAATAGCATTCAATAAATATACAGTATTCTTGTGAAGGACCCGCACCAAACCTTCAACGTGGGTCCTGGGTGGGCTGCAGGACATCCGAATGCAGACCTCACTCAGTGCCACACCACACGGGTTTTTGGTTCAGAGGTAAGTCAAGGTTTCATGTGAAACCATTAAAAAGGCACAAAGTGCAACTATCTACAGGATACAGTTTTTGGGCTGGCTCAGTCCTCAGCCTCTGAGTCCATTGTAAGACAAAGACATAATAGGGAAAACACATTTATATATAGACTTTTCACAATATATTCACATGAATTCGTTATAATTACTGCTGATATCTAATGGGTAATTTCCCTTTTGTGATTCTCTCTGATCTACGTGGTGTAGTTTCAGATATATCAAGTTGCGATCTGTCTGCACTGCGTAACGGCAAACTATAGAACTGCCTTAATCTTTCTATGGATCTGGCAAGCGTACTGATGGCTGGGCGGTGTGAGTCAGCTTCACCAGGGATCCCATAGTATGGGGCGCTGCTTCAGATGATCCATCTTGAGGTTCCACAGGTTGAGGTGTTGCTGGGATGGGTAACTCCTGAGCGGGCTCAACTGGCACCACAGGCACAACTGGAGGTAAAACTTCCTCTTGTGGCTGATAAAACTGCAACACTGGAATTATCACAGCATCTCCCAGTCTAGGCCAATCCGCAGGAAAATCTCCCAGATCGGTGTGTATGACCTCTTCCTTTCTTTCTCCTTGATTGAGGACAGGGTTCTTTTCACAACGCTTTAAGTGTTCTGGACACAACTTCAAATGATCTCTGGACACAGTGGTTGTTGTTCTTCCTCCGTCTTTACTGACGACACAAACTTTTCTGTTGTCATATTTAGAATCTTGTATGACGTAGGGTTCTTGCTCCCACTGATTATCCAATTTGTGCATCTTCCTTTTTCTTTTTAATACTACCTCTCCAGGCATCAAAGGCTTGGCAGGAGCATTTCGGTTGTAAACATCTTCCTGTTTCTCCCGTGCCTTATTGAGACTTTCCTCCACACAGATTTGTACTCTTCTGTATTGCTCTTGCCGATTGATGTCCCAGTTTTCCACGGCATCGTCTGCCTCCGGTTCTACCACTCCAAGTTCTAAATCCATTGGTAGTTTTCCGGGCCTTGCTCGCATAAGATAAGCTGGAGTGCAGTTAGTTGAGCTTACAGGTATATGATTATACAAATCAACCAAATCAGGTAGTAAATCCGGCCATCGATTCCTGTCTTCCAACGGTATGGATCTCAACAAGTCAAGGACAATATGGTTCATCTTTTCACAAAGACCGTTGGTTTGAGGGTGGTATGGTGTTGTTCTTATTTTCTTGCACCCGTACATGTGACAGAATTCCTTGAATAAATCAGCTTCGAAAGCAGGTCCCTGATCGGTTAAGACTTGCTCCGGATACCCATGCGGTCTACAAAAGCTTGCTTGAAAGGTCTTCGCGGCCGTCACTGCGGTCTGGTCTTTCACTGGAACAACCACCAGAAATCTGGAGTAATGGTCCACCATGGTCAAGGCGTATGAGTATCCAGATCTACTCGGCGACAGTTTGACATGGTCCAGGGCCACAATCTCCAGGGGACGAGTCGTCCGGATAGGTTGCAGGGGGGCCTTCTGACTTCCGTAGTCCTTTCTTCTGAGACCACAAGGTCCACAGTTCCGACACCACCTCTCGATGGAGCTGCGCATCCCTACCCAGTAGAACCGGCATCTCAACAGGGTCTCCAGCTTTCTCCAGCCAAAGTGTCCTGCTTGATCGTGGTACGCTTCCAACACCATTGGGACGTCTGCCTTGGGGACCACTATTTGCCAGACCATTTCATGGGTTCTGGGGTTGACGTATCTCCTGCACAACTTCTCACGGTATAGGAACAACCTGCTTTTCTCGTTCCACAGGAGCTTGGCTGACATAGGTGCATCCTTTTCCAAGGAGGAACCCTCCTGTTTTAACAACTCCTTGATGCGGCTGACCACTGGATCACTGTCCTGAGTCTCTTTCCAGCTGTGATGGGGTAAAGGATTTAATGTTGCACCATACTGCTTTCTGTGAACTCGATGCTCGTGGACTACCCCATTTCGATGGAACGCGGGTAGCTCAATTTCTTCCAGGTCGTCCGATTCTTCTTCCGTATCAGAGTCATGCGGCATTCGGGACAACGCATCAGCATTAGCATTCTTTCGACCTGCCCGGTACTTGATAGTAAACTGGTAATTGGACAACCGGGCCATCCATCGCTGCTCCATGGCACCCAGCTTGGCGGTTTCCAGGTGCGTTAACGGGTTGTTGTCTGTGTACGCCGTGAACTTATTGGAGGCCAGATAGTGCTTAAATCTTTCAGTAATGGCCCAGACCAGCGCCAGAAACTCCAGCTTGAAGCTGCTATAATTTTCCGGATTCCTCTCCGTTGGCCTGAGTTTTCTGCTAGCATAAGCGATGACTTTTTCTTGGCCATTCTGCTTCTGACTGAGAACTGCTCCCAGCCCTTCATTACTGGCGTCGGTGTACAACAGGAACGGTTGGCTGTAATCAGGATAGGTTAAGATCTCATCACCTGTCAGGATCTCTTTCATCTTTTGGAATGCTTCAGCCTGTTCTTTACCCCAATTAAAGGGAGGGTTTCTGCTCTTTAAGGATTGTCCTACCAGGAGGTCCTGTAAAGGAGCTGCCTTCTTCGTGTAATCTTTCACGAATCTCCTGTAGTAACCCGTTAGTCCCAGGAACTGTCGCACTTCCTTAAGGTTTTTCGGCTCCGGCCACTTCTGGATGGCGGTGACTTTCTCTGGGTCCGGCGCTACTCCTTCCGAACTGACGATGTGCCCCAAGTATTGTACCTTCTGTTTGAGTAGATGGCATTTTGAGGGTTTTAATTTCATCCCGTACCTGGACAGGGACTCGAATACTTCTGCCAGGTGCTTCAGATGGTCCTCATAAGTCTTGGAATACACGATGACGTCATCTAGGTATAGCAGCACGGTTTCAAAATTGAGATGTCCCAGACAATTTTCCATCACTCTCTGAAATGTTCCTGTGGCACTACTGAGCCCAAACGGCATTCTGTCGAACTCACAGAGCCCCATTGGGGTGGTGAAAGCCGTTTTCTCACGATCCTCCTCAGCCACAGCCACTTGCCAGTAACCACTAGTCAGATCAAGGGTAGAAAAGTAGTTAGCCGTTTTCAGAGCAGCTAATGATTCCTCTATACGTGGTAGCGGGTATGCATCCTTGTGTGTTATGCGGTTCACCTGCCTGTAATCCACACACATTCTCATACTACCATCTTTCTTTTTAACCAGAACTAGAGGTGCTGCCCAGGGGCTACAACTATCCCTTATCACCCCAGCTTTCTTCATATCATTCAACATTTCTTTAGCCTTCTGATAATGAGCTGGAGGTATGGGCCTATACCGCTCTTTGATGGGAGGATGACTGCCTGTAGGGATATGATGTTGTACTCCCTTAATGATCCCAAAATCAAGTGGATTTTTGCTAAACACTTGGGCGTACTCTTGCACCACCCGTAATACCCCTTGCTTCTGGTGAGCGGGAGTGGTGTCCGTCCCAACATGGAGTTGCTGACACCATTCCGCCACCTGAGTTGCTGGGTCATTGTCCTCTTCTATTTGACAGGAGTCTAAGGACTCAGCCGGGAGAATAGAATTATTATCAACAGCATGAAGTTTAGCAATGGTTGCATAACGGGGTAAATTTACCTCATCATCTCCCCAATTGAGAAGCCGTACCGGTACTCTTCCATTCACCACTTCTACTACTCCTCTAGCAGTCATAAGTGTAGGTCTATGTTCTGAATGGTGGGGTTCTACTACAGCTTGGTAATTCTGTCCTCTCAGACCTATGGCTGCCCTGCACCAAATGATCATTTCACTCATTGGGGGTATCACAATAGGATCCGAGTCAGTGACCCGTACATTACCAATTTCGCCGTCGGTAAGCTTCGCTTGCTGCTGACACACCAGGGCCCGGATCTCTCTTTGGATTACTCCTCTCTGCCTTGGTCGGGCAATCTCAGCGAGCTGTTGGAGTAAGAACACAACTTCTCCCAAACAATTACCGATAATGTTAGTACCCAAAATGATATTTAAACCGTTCTCCTCATTTACAGTCTTTACTACCAGAAGCCCTTGGTCTTTCAACTCCTCTCTGCCCACCTTTACATCTACACATTTTGTTCCGAGTACTTCTACAGGAAGACCATTAGAAGCATACACAGTAAAGTCAAGGCTCGGAGGTTTAAGACTGTCCATTGACCAGTACTTGGTATATAGAGCATCAGGTATTAGGGTCACCTGGGACCCAGTGTCTAACAATGCTGGAACAGCAATACCATCTAGAATAATAGACAGGTAGGGTCGCCCGCCCACATACCTGCGGTTCCAGTCTAGGGGGCCTGACGGGTATTCTCCTGGGTGTTGGCCCTTGGACCCAGGTTCTGCCCGTTTAAAGGACACTGTGTAGACAGATGACCTTTCCGGTTGCAGCGATAACAGATGATCTCTCGACGAGAAGGGTGTTGATCAGAGGTTGCTCCTGGGGGTGGCGTTGTCCTCCTCCGGGGGGGCGACGTCTTCTTTCTTCTCCGGTGCATCCACGGGACGTCTTCTGGGCAGTCAGCTAACAAGATCTTTCCTTCCTCCTCTTTCCGCAGCTGCAGGGCACTCATCACAGCGGCCAGATTTTTAGTCAGCTGGCGCACCTCTGAGCGCAGACAGTCCAATTCACTAGGAGGTGTCACCTGCGCTTTGGCTTCGGCCACTAACGGGGAACAGGGGGTTACTGCCGGTTCCAGAGTGACTTCACCCTGATGATGTTGGGTGGCCACCTCAGGTTTGCCCAGGGGCCGCAGCCCTTTTATTGCCATGTCCTTTAGGGCATCAAAGGTAGCATCCGGATGATCTAAGGACCACCAATTTACAGTTCTGCGTTCCTCTGGGGATCTCAATCCCTGTATAAATTGTTCTTTCAGCATTCTATTCTCGTCGATAGCATTTAAATGGTTAATTTGCTGGAGGGCTCTCAGGGCTCCCTGTAGTCGGCAAGCGTAGTCCCGGATGCTGTCACCTGGCTGTTGTGAACAGTGATAGAAGGCCATCCGGAGATCCGTTTCTGTGCGGTCTTCAAATATGGCATGCAGCTTCAGGAAGATCGCAGGTACCGACTCCTGATCAACGGTATCCCAAGTCTCCACTTCCCTTTCAGCAGCGCCAGTTAGCTGCCCTATTAGCACAGCAGCTTTTTGTCTCTCAGGCATAGAGTACATTTCTAGGATGCTGCATAACTTCCGCTTGAAGCCTGCTAATGTGCCTGGCCCACCGCTGTATTGGGGAAGCCATTTCGCCCCAGGCATATATGGGAGCGTTAGTGGCATGATCGGGACTACCGGACTGGGTGCAGGGCCTGCGCCCCCATCTGGCGCTACAATACCAGACGGTGCGGGATTGGGGACTCCGACCGGGGCCGCACTGTCAGCCGGTTGTTGTGACATCTTAGCGCCCCCTTGGTTAAACGGAGCCTACCGGTTTCAGATGCTGCTATTTCACAGGCACCGCAGTGGGAACAGGACCTTCGTCGCAGGCGCTCTGATGTCAGAGCGTTCACTTCCTGTTGCAGGACCTGCCGCTGAGTCAGAGCCGGGGGCGTGTCCAAGACTTTGCGCGCTCTTTCAGGTACGCCCACCTTCTTCTCCAGCGCCTGAGGGCGCGAATATGGCGACAAAAATGGCGATTTTGGCGCCAAAAGTGCAAACAGTCCTTTTTCACAAAAACACTCCACAGGCACACAGGGCTCGCAATGCTGCAAGTTTCGTATCCTGTTCGTGACGCCAAATTTTTGTGTCGACCCGCCACCACAATTGTGGATTACCAGGGCAATGGGGTACTCAGAGCCGAGCCCGTAGAAGTCTATGGGGATTGTCACAGGTAGCTGTGGCTCGGTCTGTGGCCCTGGCGGTCTGGCGTATGTTGGGGATATATTTACAGGGGATAGATTTATATACAGTTCGTGACGCCACCTGTAGTATTCTGGTAATTTGTACCAGCGCTGCTGTAGATCTCTGAGGGGATGGTGAGGCAGCTAAATGTCGGGTCCCCTACAGGTGGGACTCTTCCCTCAGGTCGGTAGTTAGGTAGGGATTGTGCAGGCATGCAATAATAACTCAGTCTCACACGGTCAGCGTCTTTCCATACCTTTACTTGCAAGATGATAAGGCAGGTCCCAGGGAGGCTGATGGGGTTGATGGAGGATGAGCTTTGAGGCAACAGCTAAGCAAGTTAGGGGCCTCCTTTACTGTCCAATAATGATGAGTACGACCAGCCTGAAGCGTAGTTCCCTCTATGATTCCAGCTTTTCCAAAGCTGTTCTGCCCAGTCAGATTTGTGTTAGGAGCCTTCCTGCGAGAGAGCTGAATTCTTATCTTGTCGTGCACTGACTCAAAGTCTTCACTCCCCTGACCCTAGTTACGTGCTGACTATATGGGGCTGTTTGCCGCGACCTAGGGTCCGGTAAATCTCTGGTTTTCTCTTCACTATGCTTGTAGCTAATAGTGATCCTTCGGTCCCCAGTGACCGGTAGCAATGTGCAGGACTTTTCCAAGTCAAAAGCACTTTTCCAATTATCTTCCTTCCACTTTGCCCTTCGATTTGCTCGACTCTTAATAATTAGCTCAGTCTTTCTTCCAGTGGGGCACAGCTCTGACTAGGCTAAGGTGAATTAGACCACCTGTACCAGCCTCCACTTTCTGAACTGATGATAGACTCAAACTGGACACGTCTACTCTGTCCAAGGACAGGAAACTGACTGACTAAAATCACTCCCTTCCACACCCCTGCTGGGTGTGTCAGAAGTGTACATGATGTCATGAAGAGACCTTAACTGTTACCTCTCCACTCATCCTCCTGGTATTGTGTACCAGGGCTACACAGTGATCCACCATGGTCAGGGCATATGAGTATCCTGACCTGCTTGGGGACAATTTGACGTGATCCAATGCCACAATCTCCAAGGGACGAGTCGTCCGGATAGGCTGCAGGGGTGCTCTCTGACTATGATAGTCTTTTCGCCTGAGGCCACAGGGCCCACAGTTCCGGCACCACTTCTCGATGGAGCTGCGCATCCCTACCCAGTAGAACCGACACCTCAACAGGGTCTCCAGCTTTTTCCAGCCAAAGTGTCCTGCTTGATCGTGGTAGGCTTCCAACACCATTTGGATGTCTGCTCTGGGCACCACTATCTGCCAAACCATCTCATGGGTCCTTGGGTCGACGTATCTTCTGCACAACTTCTCTCGGTATATGAACAACCGGCTTCTTTCATTCCACAGGAGCTTTGCTGGTATGGGTGCGTCTTTCTCCAAGGAGGAACCTTCCTGTTTTATCAGCTCCTTAACACGGCTGACCACGGGATCGCTGTCTTGAGTCTCCTTCCAGCTGTGATGGGGTAAAGGGTTCAACATCTCACCACACCGCTTTCTGTAGACTCGTTGCTCTTGGACCATCCCATTTCGATGGAACGCAGGTAGCTCAATTTCTTCCAGATCGTCTGACTCTTCCTCTGTGTCAGATTCATGTGGCATTCTGGACAAGGCGTCCGCGTTGGCATTTTTACGGCCTGCCCTGTACTTGATGGTAAACTGGTAATTTGACAACCGAGCCATCCAACGTTGCTCCATGGCTCCCAGCTTGGCTGTTTCCAGATGCGTCAAGGGGTTATTGTCTGTAAACGCAGTGAACCTGTTGGAGGCAAGGTAATGTTTAAATCTTTCGGTAATGGCCCAGACCAGCGCCAGGAACTCCAGCTTGAAGCTGCTATAGTTTTCCGGATTCCTCTCAGTTGGCCTGAGTTTTCGGCTGGCATATGCGATGACTTTTTCTTGGCCGTTCTGCTTCTGACTGAGGACCGCTCCTAATCCTTCGTTACTGGCATCTGTGTATAGCAGGAACGGTTGGCTGTAATCTGGGTAGGCTAAGATTTCATCGCCGGTAAGGATCTCTTTCATCTCTTTGAATGCCTCAGCTTGTTCTTTTCCCCAATTAAATGGAAGGTTTCTGCTCTTAAGAGGTTGTCCTACCAGGAGGTCCTGTAAAGGCGCCGCCTTCTTAGTGTAATCTTTCACGAACCTCCTGTAGTAACCTGTTAATCCCAGGAACTGACGCACCTCCTTTAAGTTCTTCGGCTCTGGCCATTTCTGAATAGCTGTGACCTTCTCGGGGTCCGGCGCTACTCCTTCGGAACTGACAATGTGTCCCAAGTACTGTACCTTCCGTTTGAGCAGGTGGCATTTAGAGGGCTTTAGTTTCATCCCAAACTTGGACAGTGACTCGAATACCTCTGCCAGGTGCTTTAGATGATCTTCATATGTCTTGTAGTACACAATCACGTCGTCCAGATACAGCAGCACAGTTTCGAAGTTGAGATGTCCTAGACAGCTCTCCATCACCCTCTGGAATGTTCCTGGGGCACTGCTGAGACCAAACGGCATTCTGTCAAACTCGCAGAGTCCCATTGGGGTGGTGAAAGCAGTTTTCTCCCGGTCCTCCTCAGCCACAGCCACTTGCCAGTACCCACTAGTAAGGTCGAGGGTAGAAAAGTAGTTAGCCGTTTTCAGAGCAGCTAAGGATTCCTCTATGCGTGGTAATGGGTATGCATCTTTATGTGTTATACGATTTACTTGCCTATAGTCTACACACATTCGCATGCTACCATCCTTTTTCTTCACTAGAACTAGAGGTGCTGCCCAGGGGCTACAACTATCCCTTATCACCCCGGCTTTCTTCATGTCATGCAGCATTTCCTTAGCTTTCTGATAGTGTGCTGGAGGTATAGGCCTGTACCGCTCTTTGATGGGAGGATGACTGCCTGTAGGGATATGATGCTGTACTCCCTTAATGGTCCCAAAATCAAGTGGGTGCTTGCTAAATACTTGTGCGTACTCTTGTACCACCCGTAGTACCCCCTGTTTCTGGTGGACGGAAGTGGTGTCTGTCCCTATATGGAGCTGCTGACACCAATCCGCTACTGGGGTTGCCGGATCATTATCCTCCGCTGGTTGGCGGGAGGCTAAGGACTCGGTTGTGAGGATAGAATTGTTATCTACGGCATGTAATTTAGCAACTGTAGCATAACGTGGCAAATTTACTTCATCGTCCCCCCAGTTGAGAAGTCGTACTGGTACTCTCCCATTTACTACTTCCACTACCCCTCTAGCAATCATGAGTGTAGGTCTGTGTTCTGAGCGATGGGGTTCTACTACTGCTTGGTAGTTCTGTCCCCTCAGACCTATGGCTGCTCTACACCATATTAACATTTCACTCATTGGGGGTATTACAATGGGGTTCGAGTCTGTGACCCGTACATTACCGATTTCACCATCTGTAAGCTTCGCTTGCTGCTGGCACATCAGGGCCCGGATCTCCCTCTGGATCACTCCCTTCTGCTTTGGCTTGGCAACTTCAGCGAGCTGTTGGAGCAAAAACACAACTTCTCCCAGACAGTTACTGATAACGTTAGTACCTAGTATCACATTTAAGGCATTCTCCTCATTTACAGTCTTTACCACTAAAAGTCCCTGATCCTTCAGCTCCACCCTGCCCACTTTTACGTCCACGTTTTTGGCTCCAATTACTTCAACAGGGAGACCATTGGTGGCGTACACTGTCAAGTCAGGGTTTGGGGGCTGGAGACTGTCCATGGACCAAAATTTATTGTAAAGGACATCAGGTATGATGGTCACCTGAGATCCAGTGTCCAGCAGTGCAGGGATTGCAATCCCGTCCAGAATCATGGACAGGTAGGGCCGTCCACCCACAAACCTGCGATTCCAGTCTAAGGGGCCTGATGAGTCTACTCCTGGGTGTTGGCCCTCTGACCCAGGATCGGCTCGTTTAAAGGACATTGCTGAGCCATATGACCTTTTTGGTTGCAGCGGTAGCAGATGATCTCTCGGCGAGGATGGTGTTGCTCAGGAGTTGCTCCTGGGGGTGGCGTGGTCCTCCGGTGTGGCGACGTCCTCCATTTCCTCCGGTTCATCCAAGGGACATCCTCCGGACAGTCGGCTAGTAGGATCTTCCCTCCTTCCTCTTTCCGCAGTTGCAGGGCCTCCATTACAGTGGCCAAGTTCTTAGTCAGCTGGCGCACTTCTGAGCGCAGACATTCCAACTCACTAGGGGGCGCCACCTGCATTGTAGCTTCTGCCACCTGCGGGGAAAAGGTGGGTACTGCCGGCTTTAGAATGGCTTCACCCGGGTGATACTGATTTGCCACCTCTGGCTTTTCCAAGGGTCGCAGTCCTTTTATTGCCATGTCCTTTAGGGCATCAAAAGTGGCATCTGGATGATCCAAGGACCACCAGTTTACAGTTCTGCCTTCCTCTGGAGACCTCAGTCCCCGCACGAATTGCTCTTTTAACATTTGGCTCTCATCAATGGGACTTGTGGGGTTAGCCTGTTTGAGAGCTCGCAGGGCCCCCTGTAGTCGGCAGGCGTAGTCCCTAATACTGTCACCCGGTCCCTGGAAGCACCGATAAAATGCCATCCGGAGATCCGTTTCTGTGCGATCCTCAAAGATGGCCTGTAGCTTTAAGAGTATCGCAGGTACCGACTCCTGGTCTGCAATGGGCCAAGTCTCTACTTCTCTCTCAGCCGCACCAGCTAACTGCCCTATTACCACAGCAGCTTTTTGCTTTTCAGTCATTGAGTACATATCCAAAATACTACATATTTTCCGTTTAAATCCTGGCAGGGTGTCGGGCTCGCCGCTGTACTGGGGGAGCCACTTCGCTCCTGGCATGTATGGGAGGGTTAGCGGCATGAGCGGGACCACCGGGCCAGGTGAGGGGCCTGCACCCCCATCCTGCGGCACGACGCCAAGCGGTGGGCTATTGGGGCCTCCGGCGGGGGCCGCTCCGTCTGCCGGTTGCTGCGACATATTGATGCCCCCTTGGTTAATCTGAGCCTACCTCTTTCACAGGCTGCAGCGTCGCAGGCACAGCGGTGGAGACAGGACCTTTTCGCTGGCGCTCTGATGATGCCGCTCTTTTTTGCGATGCAGTTTGCGATGCGGATTGCAATGCAGATTGTGATACAGTTTGCTATGCGGATTGCGATGCAGATTGCTATGCAGTTCGCGATGTGGCTTGCGATGCAGTTTGGGGTGCAGGTTGGGGGCGTGTCCAGGAAACTGCGCGTTATTTTAGATACGCCCCCCTTCTTCACCAGCGCCTGAGGGCGCGAACATGGCGGTAAAATGGCGGAATTTGGCGCCAAACACAGCAAACAGTCTTTTTCACCAAACAGTTCAATATAGGCACACAGGACTCACAATTGCAAGCTTTCGTATCCTGTTCGTGACGCCAAAGATTTGAGTCGCACTTAGTACCAGGGCAATGGGGTACTCGGAGCCGAGCCCATGGAAATCTATGGGAGTTGTCACTGGTAGCAGTGGCTCGGTCCGTGGCCCTGGGCGCTCATACAATTGGGGATATTTACAGGGGATATTTAGGATAGGTAGTTCGTGACGCCACCTGTGGTATCTGGTTAATTGAACCAGCGCTGCTATAAGGACTTTCACAGGGGATGTTATGGGGGCAGCTGGGTGGTAGTCTCCCACAGGTGAGACGGGTCCCTGGAAGTCTATGGTGATGATGATGCAGGGTATAGATAATAATTCAGTCACACACGAAATAGCTTCTTTTCATACCTTTTACTGGTAGATGGTTCACGTAGATCCCGGGGAGCTGGTCGGGGTGGAGAATGCACATTCGGGTAACCGCTGAGCAGGTTAGAGGCCTCCTTTAGTTCGAATGTAGGTGAGTCCAACTTGCCTGAAGCTAAGTTAACTCTGAATCTCCAGCTCTCTCAATAGCTGTAAGCTGTACTGCCCGGCCAACGTTGTGGTGGAAACTTCTAAGTGGTGAAAACTAAGTCTATATTTGCTGATCAGGCTAGACTCCTGTTTTCCCTGTCTCCGGTTACGTATTGACACTTAGGGCTGCTCTCTGCGACCTGTAGTCCAGATGCCTCCGGTTCTCTTGTTACTATGCTTGAAACTGTAGCAACGCTTCGGACCCCGGTGTCCGGCAATTTAGTGCAGGCAATCCAATACCTGAAGCACTTCTCTAACTTCTCCACTGCGCCCTTCGCCCTGCTTCTGCTCTTTGCATAAGCACTTGTAGCTTTCGATGGAAATAGTCAGCTTTCTCCCGAGCTCGCTGAGCAGCTCTCAGTTTCCTCCTTGCTTCAGCTTCTACTGAGGTACTGATTAAGGGTAGCTCTGACTAGGCTAGGATGATGCACTTCACCCGTACTAGCCTCCACTTCTTTGTCAGGTGAGCTACGCTAGCTCTGCGAGGATTCAGTCCTCTCTCCTCTCCAAGTCCAGACTGAACTGGCACTGAACTGCACTGTCTGAAGACAGGAAACTAACTGATCTCAGCTCTTCTCAGACAGGAAACAGACTGGTCTGCACTGTCCTGAGACAGGAAGCTTGACTGAGCTCTGCTACGTGTCACCACCTCCTATACCCCTAGTGGGTGTGTCTGAAATTGTAAGTGAAGTGCATGAATAGCAAGCTTTTGTGGTTACCTTCCTGTGCATTCTCCTGGATTTTATGTGTGTGCCTGCGTAGCTGGGCTACACATCTATATATATATATATATATATATTGTAACATTTTCAGGGGATATAGCTCTGGGATCGCCGTCTGGGTAGACGGAGTGGCATAGAAACAGTTCATTCACAGCAGTACTGGTGCAACTGGCCGCAACCAGTTTTATTTAAAGTCAAAAGCAAACAAGGCATAAAACAAATCATAAACATAAATCCTGAGTCTCTCCGGCTACTTACTACACACAGATAAATTCCCTTACTATCAGGGACCAGACTCTACCAGCCTGGCCCAAAATAAGACTTAGAATCAGTAGTTACCAGCTTGAGGTTTGTAGGAGACTCCAACAGTGTCTGAAGTCAGATCCAGACTGAGAGCCCCCAGTCTGTGTTTCCCAGCACCTATTTCTGGCTGCCTAATTAAGCAGCTGTGTGCACTCAGGGTTAAGCTGCAAGCCTGTAATGGATGGAGACTGGAGTGGACGTCGTACTGCCATCCTATCTCCACTCCTATTTTCCTTATGCGACCCAGCTAAGAAACCTGGGCGAGATGTACACCCCGTCCAGTACGCACCCCTTCACTGTCTCACATATCCCCCCCCTCTTCTCCAGACCGGAGGGCTGGTCAACAACTCCAAAGAGACAGTGAACTCTGGACAAGGCATCAGCATTACCCTGTAATTTCCCAGGTCTATGCTCGACCGAGAAATTGAATTCCTGAAGCGAAAGGAACCACCTTGTCACCCTGGCATTCCTTTCCTTGTTCTGCTTCATCCATGCCAGAGGAGCATGGTCTGACTGCAATTTAAATTTCCTACCCAAGAGGTAATAACGCAGTGAGTCCAGCGCCCATTTGATTGCGAGGCACTCTCGCTCCACAATGGCATAATTTTGTTCAGCCGGTGTCATTTTTCGACTTAGATACATTACTGGGTGTTCTTCACCCTTCACGACCTGCGACAACACCTCTCCTAACCCCATTAGAGGCATCAGTTTGAACCAGAAACTCTTCCCTGAAATTAGGGGTGACCAGAACTGGTCTTTGACACAAAGCCTTTTTCAACGACTGAAATGCTTTTTCTGCCTCTGGATTCCAATCTATCATTTTTGACTTCCCCCCTTTTGTCAGGTCGGTGTCATGTGTGCATTGCCACGAAGATCGTCGCGGTTGCACATTTTGACTTCTCACAGCTGATCTGCTGTTTCTTTGTGTTTGGCAGCTAGGGAGTTAATTCTGTCTGTGCTCGGTGCTGGGACTGGGTGCAGTTTCTCCCGGCTGCAATTGATTATTTGTTGATTGGTTTCCTTTAAATTCCTGGTTGTCTGCTTGGGGAGTTGCCAGTGAAACCTTCATGCAGACCACAGATAGGAATGAATCTGTATAGACTTTAGTTGTGAGCTCCTTAGTTGTTCTAAGCTCAACTTGGTTAGAGTTTATTTCCCAGACCATTTATGTTCCTTTGGTGTTTGAGTGTGTATGCAAGCGAGTGTTATCCTGTCTGTCTTATATGTCTAAACTGTGTATTTAGCTGAGATCAGCCCATATCCCTTTGGTGGTAATCAGGATCCTTCTTAGGACTGATTACAGGGTTCAGGGTCTGATAGGAGACAGGGTTAGGTTGGAGACTTGGACCTCTGAACCATTATCAGTACCTCCAAGGTGAGGGATTAGTTAGGACCCCAGTTTAGGGTCAGGTTAGATCCCGGTCCACCTCTTTCCTGTTTCAGCTCATCAAGTCCTCAAGATTAACCCTGAGTTCAGCAGATATCGTGTCAGGTAAATCTATTCTATACTTACATGCTGATGTTGCTATACTAGTTGTTGTATAGAGTGTTGTTCCTGTATTAATAGTTTACTGACATTGTATACATATCATTAGACAGCGTGACATTTTCACTGGCCATAAAAATTATCTCCAGTTACCATGGATCCAGTAGCCCAGCTGGCTCTGCAGTTGCAGGGATTATCCATGGAGCTGACGGACATTAAGTCCAAAGTTTTGTCTCCCCTGGAGCAAACCAGAGTTGAACCTAAAGCAGCTCTCCCGGACAGGTTCACTGGTGGGCGAGACAAATTTTTCACCTTCCGGGAGGCATGTAAATTGTATTTTCGGCTTCGGCCTCGATCATCAGGGAGTGAGGAGCAGAGAGTGGGAATTGTTATCTCACTTCTTCAAGGGGACCCTCAATCCTGGGCATTTTCCCTTCCTCCGGGATCCCCGGCTCTACTGTCTGTAGATCAATTTTTTACTGCCCTGGGATTGGTATATGATGACCCAGATCGGGTCTCTCTTGCTGAGACAAAATTACGTAAGATACAGCAGGGAGATTGTCCTGCAGAGGAATTTGCTTCTGAGTTTCGTAGATGGGCCACAGATACTCAGTGGAATGACCCAGCTCTTAGGAGCCAGTTTTGTCATGGGCTTTCTGATAAATTAAAAGACGTTTTGGCTCAGTATGAGTCTCCTCATTCACTGGAGGCTGCTATGGCCTTAGCTATCCGTACTGATAGACGGCTTCGGGAGAGGGGTGAGGTAACCCCACTCCCTGTTGTTTCTCCACCTACCACTAAAGTCCCTTATGTTGAGGTTCCCCTTGTCTGTTCGGATGAGCCTATGCAGTTGGGAGGGACATCATTTCGTAGGAGGGGATTGGCGGTACGCCGCAGGACTAGAAGATGTTTTTTCTGCGGGAAAGAGGGACATTTTGTTGGAGAATGTCCATCCCGTGCCTTGTTGAGCCAAAAGTCGCCGGAAAACTGTTAATCCCAGGTTGTGTGGTGGACGACAACCTGGGAGTATGTATTTCATCCGCCAGTTCTTCTCAGTTCCTTGTACCAGTGGAGGTGGTGGTTGGTACTAGAGTGAAGAGATTGTCTGTTCTTCTTGATAGTGGTTCCGGGGCTAATCTGGTTGACGCTCAGTTTGCTCAGGCTCAAGGTATGCATCTGAGTGTATTGGTCAAACCGATCCCTATATTCTCCATTGACGCCAGGCCTCTCGGCCAAGGTAGCTTTGTTCATGAGGTTCATAACATTGACCTTCGGGTAGGGGCAATACATAGGGAACAATTATCTTGTTATGTGTTGGAGGGTCTACCTACTCCCATTGTGTTGGGACTTCCTTGGTTGGTTAAACATAACCCTGTGATTAATTGGCAGTCCAGAGAAATAAGCCAATGGGGTGAGTTTTGCAAAAGCAACTGCATGAACACAGTCATCAGTGCGGTCGTGCCTAGTACATTGCCTCCTTTTTTGGAGGATTTTGGGGATGTTTTCTCTGAGGAGGGGTGTCAGGAGTTGCCTCCTCATCGCGTGTATGACTGCTCTATTAATCTCCTTCCTGATGCTAAGTTGCCTAAAGCTAGGTTGTATAATCTTTCTGGTCCTGAGAGGCAGGCTATGAAAGATTATATTTCTGAAAGTCTGGCCAAAGGGCATATTAGACCTTCATCTTCCCCAGTAGCCGCGGGGTTCTTCTTTGTGAAGAAGAAAGATGGAGGCCTACGCCCTTGCTTGGATTTCCGCGAACTTAATCGGATTACTGTTCGAGATCCGTATCCACTCCCTCTTATTCCTGATCTCTTCAATCAAATTGTTGGCGCCAAATGGTTCTCTAAATTGGATCTCAGGGGGGCGTATAATCTGATTAGGATAAAAGAGGGGGATGAGTGGAAAACGGCGTTTAACACGCCGGAGGGACATTATGAGAACCTTGTCATGCCTTTTGGTCTGACTACTGCACCAGCAGTATTCCAACATTTTGTTAATGACATTTTTCGTCACCTTGTGGGGGTGTTTGTGGTTGTATATTTGGATGACATTTTAATTTACTCGCCAGATCTTGTGTCTCATCAGGAGCATGTGAGACAGGTGTTGCAGATCTTGCGAGACAATAAACTATACGCCAAACTGGAGAAGTGTGTATTTGCCGTACAGGAACTTCAGTTTTTGGGTTTTTTGGTGTCAGCCTCCGGTTTCCGTATGGACCCTGAAAAGGTGAGAGCAGTGCTTGAATGGGATCAGCCAGGGGATCTTAAGGCTCTGCAGCGTTTTTTGGGGTTTGCTAACTACTACCGGAAATTTATTTGTAATTTCTCATCTGTCGTCAAACCTCTCACTGACATGACAAGAAAAGGGACGGATTTTTCTAAATGGTCGGACAAAGCTTGCCAAGCCTTTTCCTCTTTGAAGAAATGTTTTGCTTCGGCACCCGTTCTCATCCAACCAGATGCATCTCAGCCGTTCATTGTGGAGGTGGATGCGTCTGACGTAGGGGTGGGTGCTATATTGTCCCAGGGTCCGTCCCCTGGTAAATGGCATCCGTGCGCTTTCTTTTCTAAGAAATTGTCGTCCGCCGAAAGGAATTATGATATCGGCAATAGGGAACTTTTGGCCATTAAGTTAGCTTTTGAAGAATGGCGTCACTTTTTGGAGGGGGCAGTCCACCCGGTCACCGTCATTACTGATCACAAGAACCTGTTGTATTTGGAATCCGCTAAGCGTCTGAATTCCAGACAAGCTCGATGGTCGTTGTTTTTTACCAGGTTTAATTTTGTCGTCACTTATCGCCCGGGGTCTAAGAATGTAAAGGCTGATGCCTTGTCTCGCAGTTTCCCAGGGGCCGGGAAAACGGATGACCCGAGTCCTATCCTTCAGGAGGGGGTGGTAGTGTCGGCTGTATTTTCTGAGCTTGAGGAGGAGGTGTTAGAGGCTCAGGGGACGCCCCTGCAGGACCTCCAGGGAGACTGTTTGTCCCAAATCTGTTGAGACAAAAGGTTATTGAGGCACATCATAATTCTGCTCTAGCAGGACATCCAGGGAGTAAGGCTACTTTAGATCTCCTTTCTCGCCGGTTTTGGTGGCCTAATGCTAATAAAGATGTTATAACTTTTGTCGCGTCATGTGGGGTGTGTGCTCGCTCTAAAACCCCTCATACCCGTCCGTCTGGGACCCTTTTACCCTTGAAACTTCCGGAGCGTCCATGGACTCATTTATCTATGGACTTCATTACGGACCTTCCTCCGTCGTCAGGGAATACTGTCATACTGGTGGTTGTTGACAGGTTCAGTAAGATGGCACATTTCGTTGCTCTTCCTGCACTCCCTAATGCTAAAACTCTGGCGCAGGTGTTCATTAGGGAGATCGTTAGACTTCATGGGTTGCCTTCTGATGTGGTGTCAGATAGGGGGTCTCAGTTTGTGTCCAAATTTTGGAGGGCATTTTGTTTACGTCGGGGGATGCAATTGTCATTTTCCTCGGCTTTTCATCCGCAGACCAATGGTCAGACAGAGCGTCTGAATCAGAGCTTAGAGACATATCTCCGGTGTTTTGTTTCAGAGAACCAAGAGGACTGGTCTTCTTTCTTGCCTCTGGCAGAGTTCGCTCTTAACAACAGGCGGAGCGAGTCCACTGGTAAGTCCCCGTTTTTTGGGGCATATGGTTTCCATCCCCAGTTTTGTACTTTCAATGGGGGGGGGCCCTTCTGGGGTTCCTGAGGAGGAGCGTTTCTCGTCGTCACTTGCTTCAGTGTGGAGAGGTGTATTGAATAATCTGAGTGCTATGGGGAACCGTTATAAACGTATGGCTGATAGGAGGAGAGTTTCTGGTCCAGATCTGAATGTGAACGATCTGGTATGGTTGTCTACCAGGAATATAAAACTTAAGTGCCCTCCTGGAAACTGGGTCCCAGATTCATCGGGCCGTACAGGATCAGTTCCATAATTAATCCTGTGGCATTTCGTCTGGACCTCCCTCCTACGTTTAAAATTCATAATGTGTTCCACAAGTCATTACTTAAAAGGTATGTGGCACCAGTCATACCGTCACCTCTACCTCCTCCTCCTGTGTTGGTCAATGGTAACTTGGAATTTCAAGTATCAAAGATCATTGACTCACGTCTGAATCGCCGGTCCCTTCAGTACTTGGTGCATTGGAAGGGGTATGGTCCAGAGGAGAGGACGTGGGTCCCTGCGTCTGATGTTAACGCAGATCGTTTGGTTCGGACCTTCCACAGAACTCACCCGGGCAGGCCTGGCCCTGAGGGTCCGGAGGCCCCTCGTAGAAGGGGGGGTACTGTCATGTGTGCATTGCCACGAAGATCGTCGCGGTTGCACATTTTGACTTCTCACAGCTGATCTGCTGTTTCTTTGTGTTTGGCAGCTAGGGAGTTAATTCTGTCTGTGCTCGGTGCTGGGACTGGGTGCAGTTTCTCCCGGCTGCAATTGATTATTTGTTGATTGGTTTCCTTTAAATTCCTGGTTGTCTGCTTGGGGAGTTGCCAGTGAAACCTTCATGCAGACCACAGATAGGAATGAATCTGTATAGACTTTAGTTGTGAGCTCCTTAGTTGTTCTAAGCTCAACTTGGTTAGAGTTTATTTCCCAGACCATTTATGTTCCTTTGGTGTTTGAGTGGGTATGCAAGCGAGTGTTATCCTGTCTGTCTTATATGTCTAATCTGTGTATTTAGCTGAGATCAGCCCATATCCCTTTGGTGGTAGTCAGGATCCTTCTTAGGACTGATTACAGGGTTCAGGGTCTGATAGGAGACAGGGTTAGGTTGGAGACTTGGACCTCTGAACCATTATCAGTACCTCCAAGGTGAGGGATTAGTTAGGACCCCAGTTTAGGGTCAGGTTAGATCCCGGTCCACCTCTTTCCTGTTTCAGCTCATCAAGTCCTCAAGATTAACCCTGAGTTCAGCAGATATCGTGTCAGGTAAATCTATTCTATACTTACATGCTGATGTTGCTATACTAGTTGTTGTATAGAGTGTTGTTCCTGTATTAATAGTTTACTGACATTGTATACATATCATTAGACAGCGTGACAGTCGGTCAATGGGGCCGCAATGGAGGCATAATTTTGTATGAATCTGCGATAGTACCCAGTGATGCCCAGAAACGCTTTGACCTGTCGTTTTGTGAGGGGTATAGGCCAATTCTGAATTGCCTCTACCTTATCGATTTGTGGCTTAATTAGCCCCCTGCCAATGACATAGCCCAGGTACTTGGCTTCTTCTAGGCCAATGGCACATTTCTCTGGGTTTATGTTCAGCCCAGCTCCGCCTATCGAGTCTAGGACGGCTTGTACCTTAGTGAGGTGGCTCTCCCAATCGGAACTGAAAATTACCACATCATCCAGGTAGGCAGCCGCATAGGCTTGATGCGAGCGCAGGATCAGATCCATAAGCCTCTGAAAAGTATCTGGGGCCCCATGCAACCCGAATGGCATCACGAGATACTGAAACAAACCTTCCGGGGTTGCAAAGGCCGTTTTTTCTTTTGCTTCCTCAGACAGGGGTATCTGCCAGTACCCTTTTGTCAGATCGAGGGTTGTAATATAACGGGCACCCCCTAACCTCTCGATTAGCTCGTCTACCCGTGGCATCAGGTAGGCGTCAAATTTCGACACTTCGTTCAACTTTCTGAAATCATTACAGAACCTCCAGGTTCCATTAGGTTTTGGGATCAGGACAATCGGGCTACACCACTCGCTTTGGGCCTCCTCAATGACCCCGAGGTCTAGCATGCGTTTGATTTCAGTAGAGACTATCTTTCTGCGGACTTCGGGAATTCTGTACGGTTTTATCTTGACCTTAGTACCGGGCTCGGTCTCGATATGGTGTTTTACGAGAGAAGTCCGGCCGGGCAAGTCAGAAAACCTCTGCTGATTTTTCTGCAGAAACTCCCGTACTTCCTGTTTTTCGTGCACGGACAATGTCTCACCAATGGTCACAGGAGGTAGAGATGGTTTCAACCCTTTCTCTACTTCACCCGAGGCCAACAATGACTCTCTGTCCCTCCAGAACTTGATCAGATTGATATGATATATCTGGTAGGGCTTCCGTCTCCCGGGTTGGTGTACTTTGTAAGTGACCTCGCTCATTTTCTGTACTATCTCGTATGGGCCATGCCACTTGGCCAAAAACTTACTTTCCACCGTGGGAATTAGAATTAGGACTCGATCCCCGGGGTTGAAAGACCTAATTTTTGCTGACCGATTATAGACTCTGCTTTGAGCTTCTTGGGCTCTCTGCAGATGATTCTTAACCAACGGCATAACTTTAGCCATCCTCTCTTGCATCTGGGCAATATGCTCTATAACACTCTTATATGGAGTTGTCTCGGTTTCCCATACTTCCTTGGCTATGTCTAGCAAGCCCCGCAGGTGCCGACCATATACCAACTCAAAGGGAGAAAACCCCGTAGAGGCCTGGGGCACCTCTCTGACCGAAAACATTAAGTAGGGTAACAGGTAGTCCCAGTCCCGCCCATCTTTCTCTACTGCTTTCTTTAACATATGTTTCAACGTTTTGTTAAAACGTTCAACCAGCCCATCCGTCTGGGGTGATACACGGATGTCCGAAGGTGCGAGATTTTAAGCAACTTACACAGTTCCTTCATCACCTTGGACATAAAAGGTGTGCCTTGGTCCGTGAGGATCTCTTTAGGGATTCCTGTCCTGGAAAACATATGAAAGAGTTCCCGTGCAATATTTTTAGATGCCATATTTCTTAAAGGGACAGCCTCGGGGTACCGGGTTGCATAATCAAGTACCACTAGTATGTATTGGTACCCCCTGGCTGATTTTACAATAGGACCTACCAAGTCCATCGCTACCCTTTCAAATGGTATCTCTATAACCGGCAGCGGGATTAATGGACTGCGGAAGTGAGACACCGGAGCATTTATCTGACACGTGGGGCAGGTTTTGCAATAATCCTCCACATCTCGATAAACCCCTGGCCAGTAAAACCTCTGGAGGATTCTTTCCTGGGTCTTGTCCATCCCCAGGTGCCCACCCAGCACGTGGTTATGGGACAAACCTAACACCATACTTCTATATGGCTTAGGTACTAGGAGCTGACTCACAGCCTCTCCCTTTACTTTAGTGACTCTGTATAGCAGGTCATTGTTCATGGCAAAATGGGGAATTTTTCATCAGAGCCGGGCTCTTGTGGGATCTCATTCAGAACAGTTATATTCTCCCTGGCATGTTTAAGAGTGGGGTCTTGCAATTGCTCACTCCCAAAATTGCCACGGGACACCGGTAGGTCAGGGACATTCTGTTCTAGAGAAACATCCTCCCCCTCCCCCAACATCACCTGAAATGGAAATTCATTTTTATCAGTATCAGCATCAATATCATGGTCATCATCATTATCATTATCAGCATCAGCATCATTGTCATTATCATCACATACGTTTACCGGCCCACTAGCATTGTGCTCCAGCAGAAACATTTTTCCCCCAGAGACCCCAAAACAGGGGAAAGTCACGACCCAATATGGCGGGATGCATCAGGTTCTTCACTACCCCCACTTCATACGAGATCTCCCCGAGTTTGGTGACGAAGTCCACGGAAGTTACCGGGTAGACTTTGGTGTCTCCATGTATGCACACCACGCTCAGGTGTTTATCGGGGACGAAGTCTCTATCAGCCATGCTGGCATGTACCAGAGTCACTCGACTCCCTGAGTCTAGGAGGGCCTGTACTGGGCAGCCATTTATAACCACCTGAGACAGCTGTGGGCCAGTCTCCTCGACTGGGGTGGCCACGCACATGGGTTCCGCGAGGAAAGAGAGGGTCTGTCCAGCGTCACAGTCCATAGGTTCCCCGACTAGTGGACAGTTAGCTGAAATATGACCCCGTTCACGGCATCTCCAACACTGTCTCAGGTCTGGGAGTTCAGACGGAGAGGCCTTTCTAGGCCTGGGGTCTCCTGCCAGGGAAGTATCACCCTTTCGCTCACCCATGTCCCCCCGGGTCTGAACCCGTCGGTCAGCAGCCCCCCTTACCACAACAGCTGGAACTCTCTTATCGGGAGATAACGGAGGCCGGGTACTTCGAACTGATGATCGTTCGGACGGCTGGTCACGTAGATAGTCTTTGGTGGCGAAGTACCTTTCAATCAAGCTGACCAGTTGATCGGCGTCTTTGGGATCTCCCTGTCCGACCCAGAGCTGTACCTCAGGAGGAAGGGCCCAGATGTACCGGTCCAGCACTACCTTTTCGACCATTTGGGCAGGGGTGCTGACATCAGGTTCCAGCCACTTCTTTACTAAAGAAATCAAGTCATACATTTGTGAGCGAGCAGGCTTGTCTCGACTGCATCTCCAGTATGTACTCTCCTAGCACGAACTGCAGCCGTCACACCCAGGCGGGCAAAATCTCCGCTTTCAGCTTGTTATAGTCTTTGCTGTCCTGCTCGTTGAGGTCAAAATAGGCTTTTTGGGGTTCCCCAGTCAGATAGGGCGCGACCACCATGGCCCATTCAGACTGTGGCAGATTCTCCTTCTCAGCCAATCTCTCAAATATAGCCAGATATGCCTCCACATCGTCATGAGGTGTCATCTTTTGCAGAGTCTGTTTTACCGCCTTCTTTACAGCGGATAATGCCGGTGACCCAGCGTCCTCACTCGGGGACGAGGTGCTGCGAGTTCTTTGTATTGCTGCAACTTGCTCCATTAATAACCGGTTGGTCTCCTGCTGCTGCTGATGCATGCTCTGCATGCTTTGCTGGCTCTGGACCAGGTGCTTAACGAGCTCCTCCATACTGCCAGACTTCCTGGGCTGGTTAACAGCCTTCACCCAAGACATACACACTCCACAGTCTTTTCCACCACAAGTTCAGCTTTTGCTGTGCAGACACTTTTTTTTTTTTTTTAGACCCTATTAGGGCCACTGTCTCTTTAAGACTGCTTTAACAAACTTTTCCTTTGCTGCTGTCTTTAGCCACTGCGCTGCCCCAGCATTCTAGCACTAATTGTAACATTTTCAGGGGATATAGCTCTGGGATCGCCGTCCGGGTAGACGGAGTGGCATAGAAACAGTTCATTCACAGCAGTACTGGTGCAACTGGCCGCAACCAGTTTTATTTAAAGTCAAAAGCAAACAAGGCATAAAACAAATCATAAACATAAATCCTGAGCCTCTCCGGCTACTTACTACACACAGATAAATTCCCTTACTATCAGGGACCAGACTCTACCAGCCTGGCCCAAAATAAGACTTAGAATCAGTAGTTACCAGCTTGAGGTTTGTAGGAGACTCCAACAGTGTCTGAAGTCAGATCCAGACTGAGAGCCCCCAGTCTGTGTTTCCCAGCACCTATTTCTGGCTGCCTAATTAAGCAGCTGTGTGCACTCAGGGTTAAGCTGCAAGCCTGTAATGGATGGAGACTGGAGTGGACATCGTACTGCCATCCTATCTCCACTCCTATTTTCCTTATGCGACCCAGCTAAGAAACCTGGGCGAGATGTACACCCCGTCCAGTACGCACCCCTTCACTGTCTCACAATATATATATATATACAGTTAGGTCCATAAATATTTGGACAGAGACAACATTTATGTAATTTTGGTTCTAGACATTACCACAATGAATTTGAAACAAAACAAATCAGATGCAGTTGAAGTTCAGACTTTCAGCTTTCATTTGAGGGTATCCACATTAAAATTGGATGAAGGGTTTAGGAGTTTCAGCTCCTTAACATGTGCCACCCTGTTTTTAAAGGGACCAAAAGTAATTGGACAGATTAAATAATTGTAAATAAAATGTTCATTTCTAGTACTTGGTTGAAAACCCTTTGTTAGCAATGACTGCCTGAAGTCTTGAACTCATGGACATCACCAGACACTGTGTTTCCTTCTTTTTGATGCTCTGCCAGGCCTTCACCGCGGTGGTTTTCAGTTGTTGTTTGTTTGTGGGCCTTTCTGTCTGAAGTTTAGTCTTTAACAAGTGAAATGCATGTTCAATTGGTTGAGATCAGGTGACTGACTTGGCCATTCAAGAATATTCCACTTCTTTGCTTTAATAAACTCCTGGGTTGCTTTGGCTTTATGTTTTGGGTCATTGTCCATCTGTAGTATGAAACGACGACCAATCAGTTTGGCTGCATTTGGCTGGATCTGAGCACACAGTATGGCTCTGAAGACCTCAGAATTCATTCGGCTGTTTCTGTCCTGTGTCACATCATCAATAAACACTAGTGACCCAGTGCCACTGGCAGCCATGCATGCCCAAGCCATCACACTGCTTCCGCCATGTTTTACAGATGATGTGGTATGCTTTGGATCATGAGCTGTACCACGCCTTCGCCATACTTTTCTCTTTCCATCATTCTAGTAGAGGTTGATCTTGGTTTCATCTGTCCAAAGAATGTTCTTCCAGAACTGTGCTGGCTTTTTTTAGATGTTTTTTAGCAAAGTCCAGCCTAGCCTTTTTATTCTTGATTCTTATGAGTGGCTTGCACCGTGCAGTGAACCCTCTGTATTTAATTTCATGCAGTCTTCTCTTTATGGTAGATTTGGATATTGATACGCCTACCTCCTGGAGAGTGTTGTTCACTTGGTTGGCTGTTGTGAAGGGGTTTCTCTTCACCATGGAGAGTATTATGCGATCATCCACCACTGTTGTCTTCCGTGGGCACCCAGGTCTTTTTGCATTGATGAGTTCACCAGTGCTTTCTTTCTTTCTCAGAATGTACCAAACTGTAGATTTTGCCACTCCTAAAGTTGTAGCAATTTCTCGGATGGGTTTTTTCTGTTCTTGCAGCTTAAGGATGGCTTGTTTCACCTGCATGGAGAGCTCCTTTGACCGCATGTTTCCTTCACAGCTAAACCTTCCAAATGCAAACACCACACCTCAAATCAACACCAGCCCTTTTATCTGCTTAATTGAGAATGATATAATGAAGGGATTGCCCACACCTGTCCATGAAATAGCCTTGGAGTCAATTGTCCAATTACTTTTGGTCCCTTTAAAAACAGGGTGGCACATGTTAAGGAGCTGAAACTCCTAAACCCTTCATCCAATTTTAATGTGGATACCCTCAAATGAAAGCTGAAAGTCTGAACTTCAACTGCATCTGATTTGTTTTGTTTCAAATTCATTGTGGTAATGTCTAGAACCAAAATTAGATAAATGTTGTCTCTGTCCAAATATTTATGGACCTAACTGTATACACTGCTCAAAAAAATAAAGGGAACACTCAAATAACACATCCTAGGTCTGAATGAATGAAATATTCTCATTGAATACATTGTTCTGTACAAAGTTGAATGTACTGACCACAAAATCACACAAAAATCATCAATGGCAATCAAATTTATTAACCAATGGAGGCCTGGATTTGGAGTCACCCACAAAATTAAAGTGGAATGTAATGTCCTTAAAACAAGTCAAAATGATGCTCAGTAGTGTGTGTGGCCTCCACGTGCCTGTATGACCTCCCTACAAGGCCTGGGCATGCTCCTGATGAGGCGGCGGATGGTCTCCTGAGGGATCTCCTCCCAGACCTGGACTAAAGCATCAGCCAACTCCTGGACAATCTGTGGTGCAACGTGACGTTGGTGGATGGAGTGAGACATGATGTCCCAGATGTGCTAACCGGATTCGGTCTGGGGAACGGGCAGGCCAGTCCATAGCTTCAATGCCTTCATCTTGCAGGAACTGCTGACACACTCCAGCCACATGAGGTCTGGCATTGTCCTGCATTAGGAGGAACCCAGGGCCAACCGCACCAGCATATGGTCTCACAAGGGGTCTGAGGATCTCATCTCGGTACCTAATGGCAGTCAGGCTACCTCTGGCGAGCACATGGAGGGTGTGTGGCCCTCCAAAGAAATGCCACCCCACACCATTACTGACCCACTGCCAAACCGGTCATGCTGAAGGATGTTGCAGGCAGCAGATCGCTCTCCACAGCGTCTCCAGACTCTGTCACATCTGTCACATGTGCTCAGTGTGAACCTGCTTTCATCTGTGAAGAGACAGGGCCCCAGTGGAGAATTTGCCAATCCTGGTGTTTTGTGGCAAATGCCAAGCGTCCTACACGGTGTTGGGCTGTGAGCACAACCCCCATCTGTGGATGTTGGATACTCAGACCATCCTCATGGAGTCGGTTTCTAACCGTTTGTGCAGACACTTGCACATTTGTGGCCTGCTGGAGGTCATTTTTCAGGGCTCTGGCATTGCTCCTCCTGTTCCTCCTTGCACAAAGGCGGAGGTAGCGGTCCTGCTGCTGGGTTGTTGCCCTCCTACGGCCCCCTCCACGTCTCCTGGTGTACTGGCCTGTCTCCTGGTAGCGCCTCCAGCCTCTGGACACTAAACTGACAGACACAGCAAACCTTCTTGCCACAGCTCGTATTCATGTTCCATCCTGGATGAGCTGCACTACCTGAGCCACTTGTGTGGGTTGTAGAGTCCGTCTCATGCTACCACGAGTGTGAAAGCACAACCGACATTCAAAAGTGACCAAAACATGAGCCAGAAAGCATTGGTACTGAGATGTGGTCTGTGGTCCCCACCTGCAGAACCACTCCTTTATTGAGGGTGTCTTGATAATTGCCAATAATTTCCATCTGTTGTCTATTCCATTTGCACAACAGCATGTGAAATTGATTGTCAATCAGTGTGCTTCCTAAGTGCACAGTTTGATTTCACAGAAGTTTGATTTAGTTGGGGTTATATTCTGTTGTTTAAGTGTTCCCTTTATTTTCTTCAGCAGTGTATATACAGTACAGACCAAAAGTTTGGACACACCTTCTATTTTAAAGATTTTTCTGTATTTTCATGACTATGAAAATTGTACATTCACACTGAAGGCATCAAAACTATGAATTAACACATGTGGAATTTACATTACACTTAACAAACAAGTGTGAAACAACTGAAAATATGTCTTATATTCTAGGTTCTTCAAAGTAGCCACCTTTTGCTTTGATGACTGCTTTGCATACTCTTGGCATTCTCTTGATGAGCTTCAAGAGGTAGTCACCGGAAATGGTCTTCCAACAATCTTGAAGGAGTTCCCAGAGATGCTTAGCACTTGTTGGCCCTTTTGCCTTCACTCTGCGGTCCAGCTCACCCCAAACCATCTCGATTGGGTTCAGGTCTGGTGACTGTGGAGGCCAGGTCATCTGGCGCAGCACCCCATCACTCTCCTTCTTAGTCAAATAGCCCTTACACAGCCTGGAGGTGTGTTTGGGGTCATTGTCCTGTTGAAAAATAAATGATGGTCCAACTAACGCAAACCGGATGGAATAGCATGCTGCTGCAAGATGCTGTGGTAGCCATGCTGGTTCACTATGCCTTCAATTTTAAATAAATCCCCAACAGTGTCACCAGCAAAGCACCCCACACCATCACACCACCTCCTCCATGCTTCACGGTGGGAACCAGGCATGTAGAGTCCATCTGTTCACCTTTTCTGCGTCGCACAAAGACATGGTGGTTGGAACCAAAGATCTCAAATTTGGACTCATCAGACCAAAGCACAGATTTCCACTGGTCTAATGTCCATTCCTTGTGTTCTTTAGCCCAAACAAGTCTCTTCTGCTTGTTGCCTGTCCTTAGCAGTGGTTTCCTAGCAGCTATTTTACCATGAAGGCTGCTGCACAAAGTCTCCTCTTAACAGTTGTTGTAGAGATGTGTCTGCTGCTAGACCTCTGTGTGGCATTGACCTGGTCTCCAATCTGAGCTGCTGTAAACCTGCGATTTCTGAGGCTGGTGACTCGGATAAACTTATCCTCAGAAGCAGAGGTGACTCTTGGTCTTCCTTTCCTGGGGCGGTTCTCATGTGAGCCAGTTTCTTTGTAGCGCTTGATGGTTTTTGCAACTGCACTTGGGGACACTTTCAAAGTTTTCCCAATTTTTCGGACTGACTGACCTTCATTTCTTAAAGTAATGGTGGCCACTCGTTTTTCTTTACTTAGCTGCGTTTTTCTTGCCATAATACTGTGGCGCCCTGAGGGTCCAGTCGCCACAGAGATGTTGCATTGCACCCAGCGGTCTGACACCTGACTCTCAGGTAAGGAGGAAGCACCCCATTGACTCCATCACCGCATCCACACACATCATGCCAGTGCTGAGCTTCAGGCTGGTTAGTAAAGGGTGTAGAGTTGGGTGGGTGGAGTCAGTTGCAGCATTAGGCTGCAGCATGTTAGATTAGAGTTCAGTTGGAGTCAGGCAGCCAGCCTGGGTACTGGGCTGTCCTGCAGCTCTTCTGAGTTTACCTCAGAGAGCCTTGCTGAAGGAATTGAAGAGGTCCTGGCTGAGACAGCAATTGAAGCTGTGCCTTTATCCTTGGAGAAGGAAGGACCAGGCACATTATCGGGGAGACGGTTCCCAGACTAGTGGGTCAGTTCATCGCCATTAGTAAACACCGCGTCTAGTGGGACTCTCCAAGAGCCACTAGCTACCATAATCTCGTCCGGAGGCAGCCTAGGGATCAAGTACGTCCAGGTATCCGACGGTGTTCTGGTCTCCGTGAAGAGGAGAGCAGGTCCCCGGGACATCGGGTCGTACCTGTAAACTGAAAGGATCCAATATTGCCTCGCTGAGGGCTCTGTGGTAGGGAGGTGCAGGGAGAAGTAAGGAGTATTGCACAAAACGCTGGAAAGGAACATAAAAGGGAGTCTTTGGGAGTGCGACCAATATATCTGAGAGTTGCTGGACTACTCACTGGAAGGACACAGTGCCCGGCTGGAATCTGTGTGATCAACAGACTGTGAGTAAACCCTTGAAACTGCACAAGAACTGTTTCCTGCATTATTACTCCGTCGCACACTCCACTCTGCTACATCTCCTGCACCATTGTTCTATCTCACATCTACCTGCCCTGGGAGGACACAGTCTTACCTGTAGAAGACTTTACACCAAGCTGCACAATACCATCCCTCCCAGAGGATCTGCACAGCAGCGCTGGTCACCCTGACCAGGTACTACAGGTGGCGTCACGATAAACTATATGAATATTCCATCATCCCCTGTAAATATCCCACATTACAGTGAGCGCCCAGGGCACGGACCGAGCTGTGCTACCCGTGACATCCCCCATAGACATCAACGGGCTCGGTGCCGAGTACCCCAAAGCCCTGGTACGTGCGGCTCATTATTTTTGGCGTCACGAACAGGATTGCGTGCCCTGCAGCAACGGAGTAACTTGTGCCCGTTGCCACCGGGTACTGTGTGCCTCACTAAAAGACTGTGTTTTGTATGTGGTGAAGATTTCCCGCCATTGCCCGCCATTTACCGCCGTTTGCCGCCATTTCGCCGCCATATTCGCGCCCTGAAGCGCTGGTGAAGAAGGAGGGCGTGCTTTCGTGGGCGTGCGCTCACTCTGAGGCGCGAAAAGAAATGCCCGCCTACCCTAAGTGTTACTGCACTAATCGGACATGCCCATCAGCAAGGGAAATCCTCCTCCTGTTCCCAAATGGAGTGAAGAGGAGGAAAAGAAAACCCCGCCCCCTTAACAGAGAGCGGGACCCTCCTGAAAAAGATCTCCCCACCGCTGAACCTCCGGTGCTGCAGGAAGATGTCTGCACCCTTCCTGACCCTGCTGCAGACGCTGAACAAGCAGAACATATGGAGCAGAGCTGGAGGAACCTAAATCTGCGGTTGCAGCAGCGCCGATCACTCCGCCTACCTGTAACGCCGGTGCCCGAGGTCCACCAGAAAGCGTGCCCGGATCCAGACCCTGCTGCTGCCTTACCCGTCCCCGCCGAGGAGTCCGCGGAGGAGCGGTGCGTCATGCCGTCTGCAGCAGCCCCGGGTCTGCTGCCTGTGTTCCCGGAGGAAGCCGGGCCCTGCTGCGCTGAGAGCCAGAATGAGCCGGCTCCACAACCTGGATCTGAGCCGGCTCCCCAGCTAGTCCCCATTGCTCTGGAGATGTTAGCAGAGGAGGCCTATGACCAACGCCGGGAGTGGGAGACCCAGAAGCGTCGCCAGGAGCAATGGATGCATCAGAGGAAAGGTACTGTGCACAAGCCGTGGCGGCAGGAAGCTATAAGAGACTTCCGGCAAAGAGAGGTACCAGGTAGCTCCCGGTGCCACCATCTGCAATAGTAAATGAATCCTTAACCCGGACAGGGTAATTAACTGTAAATAGTTTTCTGTGTGATTTCATGCCTTGATCAATAGTATTTTTGCACATGTTTTTCTAATATATTTTTCATGTCTGAACTGGTGGCTGAGGACTCTGCCAGCCCAAAAACTGTCCTTGTATATAGTTAGCACTTCGGTGCCTCATCTTGGTTTCACTTAATTACCTCAGAAGATTAAAACCCGTTTGGTGTGGCCAAAGGTGAGGACTGCTGGAAAAGTTAGTTATGTCTTGCAGCCCACCCAAAACCACCGTTGGAGGTTTGGAGCCGGTCCTCCACAAGTATAAGTTTACTTGAACTGTGAAGTAAATATTAAAAGTGTTTTCTTGCAACGTTTAACCTGAAGTGCCTCCCATAAAGGGATGATAAGTTTTGAAATTGCTTTTCTACTGTTGATATGCATATCTAAAAATTTTGTATGTTTCTTATGTAACATCTTTACTCTTTTACAGCCCGGGAGTGCTGTGTTTAACCAGGGGGGAATGTGGCGCCCTGAGGGTCCAGTCGCCACAGAGATGTTGCATCGCACCCAGCGGTGTGACATCTGACTCTCAGGTAAGAAGGAAGCACCCCATTGACTCCATCACCGCATCCACACACATCATGCCAGTGCTGAGCTTCAGGCTGGTTAGTAAAGGGTGTAGAGTTGGGTGGGTAGAGTCAGTTGCAGCATTAGGCTGCAGCATGTTAGATTAGAGTTCAGTTGGAGTCAGGCAGCCAGCCTGGGTACTGGGCTGTCCTGCAGCTCTTCTGAGTTTACCTCAGAGAGCCTTGCTGAAGGAATTGAAGAGGTCCTGGCTGAGACAGCAATTGAAGCTGTGCCTTTATCCTTGGAGAAGGAAGGACCAGGCACATTATCGGGGAGACGGTTCCCAGACTAGTGGGTCAGTTCATCGCCATTAGTAAACACCGCGTGTAGTGGGACTCTCCAAGAGCCACTAGCTACCATAATCTCGTCCGGAGGCAGCCTAGGGATCAAGTACGTCCAGGTATCCGACGGTGTTCCGGTCTCCGTGAAGAGGAGAGCAGGTCCCCGGGACATCGGGTCGTACCTGTAAACTGAAAGGATCCAATACTGCCTCGCTGAGGGCTCTGTGGTAGGGAGGTGCAGGGAGAAGTAAGGAGTATTGCACAAAACGCCGGAAAGGAACATAAAAGGGAGTCTTTGGGAGTGCGACCAATATATCTGAGAGTTGCTGGACTACTCACTGGAAGGACACAGTGCCCGGCTGGAATCTGTGTGATCAACAGACTGTGAGTAAACCCTTGAAACTGCACAAGAACTGTTTCCTGCATTATTACTCCGTCGCACACTCCACTCTGCTACATCTCCTGCACCATTGTTCTATCTCACATCTACCTGCCCTGGGAGGACACAGTCTTACCTGTAGAAGACTTTACACCAAGCTGCACAATACCATCCCTCCCAGAGGATCTGCACAGCAGCGCTGGTCACCCTGACCAGGTACTACAGGTGGCGTCACGACAAATTACACGAACACTAATCCCCTGTAAATATCCCACATTACGGTGAGCGCCCAGGGCACGGACCGAGCTGCGCTACCCGTGACATCCCCCATAGACATCAACGGGCTCGGTGCCGAGTACCCCAAAGCCCTGGTACGTGCGGCTCAATACAAATTCTAACAGTCTATTCAGTAGGACTATCAGCTGTGTATCCACCAGACTTCTGCACAACACAACTGATGGTCCCAACCCCATTTATAAGGCCAGAAATCCCACTTATTAAACCTGACAGGACAAACCTGTGAAGTGAAAACCATTCCCAGTGACTACCTCTTGAAGCTCATCAAGAGAATGCCAAGAGTGTGCAAAGCAGTCATCAAAGCAAAAGGTGAATAATCTAGAATATAAGACATATTTTCAGTTGTTTCACACTTTTTTGTTAAGTGTATAATTCCACATGTGATAATTCATAGTTTTGATGCCTTCAGTGTGAATGTACAATTTTCATAGTCATGAAAATACAGAAAAATCTTTAAATGAGAAGGTGTGTCCAAACTTTTGGTCTGTACTGTATATAAATAAGTGTATGTGTGTATCAGCCACGCCCACTCCACATAGCCCCACCCAATCACTAAGCATCTTTCATTTCACCAGAGCTGTTTAAAAGAAGCTGAGCTGTGATTGGTTGCTATGAGTAACAGTTTTCCCACTCCACAACACCTCAGCAGTCAGTGACTGGGTGGGAGAAATCTATCATCCCCGGGAACATAAGCTCCAGCCATTGTCTGCCCCCCAGAAAGGAGCAGAGAGCACATGACAGAAATGAATCAACCCCTCCTCCATTACTGCCGTTCTCTATTGTTACCGGCGTAGAAAAACATACTGATTAAATACTAAGGTAAAATACTGACCAAATACTGAAGTAAAATAATGATCAAACACAGAGGTAAAATACTAAAACACTGAGATAAAATACTGACCAAACATTGAGGTAAACCACTGACCAAATACTAAGGTAAACTACTGACCAAACACTGAGGTAAAATACAGACCAAACATGGAGGTAAGATCATGGGCGTACTGTTGTGAATGGGTTTGAGATGAGTTCTGAGCAGAGGCTCCCTCTGGTGGTTACAAGCGGTACTAGTGAGGATTGGGAATCAGGTGTTACTGATTGGTCTTATTTAAGGGAATCATTTTCCCATCAGGGTTGCCGGTGATCAATTGTTCTGGTCTGAATCCTTCTTTCCAGTTTCCCTTGTAGCCTGCTGTGTCATGTCTGCGTCTCCTGCTATCAGATAAGACAATTTCTTATTTTGTGTTTTTGCTATATTTTTGCATTTTGTCCTGCACTTCTGTGGGGGCCTTCTGGGTCCCCTCCGGGGGCTTTTGCCCTCTCAGTTTAGTCCAGCCGCTGTGTTTTGTACTTTTGCTTTTTGCAGTTTTTTCAGTGGCTGCTGTTTTTGTTACACCAGAGAACTGATTTGGGTGGTAGAGGTCGTGTGATCTCAGGTGATTTTGAATTAGTAGAGTTGGTGCTTTTCAGGGTTTTCTGGGATTGCAGTAAGTACCCTTCCTATACTTTTCTATTTAGATAGTTTGGGCCCCAGCGTTTGCTCATACTATTTTCTTTCTGTGTCAGTATTTCCTCTTGTCTAACCGCCATTACATGTTTGGGGCTTTCTATTATCTTTGGGTCTGCTCCGGGGCAGATAGCTTTCCTATTCTATCTTTAGGTGTAGTTAGTTTCTCAGGCTGTGACGAGGCGTCTAGGACCAACGTAGGAACGCTCCACGGCTGCCTCTAGTTGCGGTGGTTAGTCAGGGTACTGCAATCTCATAGATTCCAACTGCTCTGGTGTATTTCCTTTTTTACCTGCATTCCTCAGCTACCGTAACATAACAGTATCACCGGCCATAAAAATTGTATGGTACTCACAGAAGGGAAAAAATATTTTGAAGGAAGAAAAGTTGTCAGAGATATTTTTCTGTTTGTTGCATTTTTTTTTTTTTTCCCTCTGTATCTCTGGGTGCTGGGGAGGATCTTTTCTCCCAATGGAGTTTGCACAGTTGTCTGGCCGTGTGGATCAGCTTGCCACTGAGGTTCGGAGTATTGCTGCATATCTTGCTAGGTTGCCTGTTGTGGAACCTAGGATCCCCATGCCAGATTTGTTTTTAGGGGATGGAGCTAAGTTTCAGAATTTCAAAAATAATTGTAAATTGTTTCTTGCCTTAAAATCTAAGTCCTCAGGAAACGCAGCGCAGCAGGTTCAAATTGTCATCTCTCTCCTGCGCGGCGATCCTCAGGATTGGGCTTTTTCCCTGACACCTGGGGATCCTGTTTTGAGTGATGTTGATGCATTTTTTCAGGCTTTGGGGTTATTGTACGATGAGCCTAATGTCACTGATCAAGCTGAAAAAGCCTTGTTGGCATTAAATCAGGGGCTTGATGACGCTGAGTTATACTGTCAGAGATTCCGTAGGTGGGCAGTCCTGACCAAATGGAATGACGACTCTTTGGCGGCCCTTTTCCGGAAGGGTCTGTCGGATAATGTAAAGGATGTTATGGTGGGATTCCCTGTCCCCTCTGGTCTCAATGATTCTATGTCATTAGCGATTCAAATTGACAGACGTTTGCGTGAGCGGAGAAGTATGCGTGGAGTGGTGTTGCCTTGTGAGCCAGCTGCTGAGCCCATGCAGTGTGATGGAGTGGTGTCTGGGGCACAGCGTCATGAGTTTCGAAAGCGCAATGGGTTATGTTTCTACTGTGGTGATGCCTCTCATGCTATTTCAGTCTGCCCTAAGCGGGGAAGACGTTTTGCACGCTCAGTTGTCTTGGGTAGTGTTCAGACTAAGTTTTTATTAACTGTCACTCTGATATGCTCTCTGTCCTCATTTTCTGCTCAGGCTTTCGTTGATTCTGGAGCAGCTATTAACCTGATGGATTATGATTTTGCTAAACGTTGTGGATTTCCCTTGATACCCCTACAGAAGTCTATTCCCCTACTGGGGATCGATTCTACCCCTTTGGCTGAGAATAAACCCCAGTTTTCTACTCAGGTGATAATGAGGGTTGAACCTGATCACCAGGAGTGCTGCAAATTTTTGGTTCTATATAATCTGCATGACATTATCGTGCTGGGTTTCCCTTGGTTACAGTCTCATAATCCTGTTTTGGATTGGAAATCTGTGTCTGTAACCAGTTGGGGCTGCCAATGTGTTAATACCAACACTCCTGTTTTTTCTGCCTCCCCCCAGGCTGAGGATGTTCCTGACTTTTTGTTTGATTTTTCTGATGTGTTTAGCGAAAGTAAATCTGCATCCTTACCTCCCCATAGGAGCTATGACTGCGCTATTGAATTAGTGCCAGGTAGTAAATTCCCTAAGGGTCGCCTTTTTAACTTGTCTGTACCTGAACATGACGCTATGCGGTCTTATATCAAGGAATCATTGGAGAAGGGTCATATCAGACCATCCTCTTCACCCTTAGGTGCCGGTTTTTTCTTTGTGGCCAAAAAAGATGGTTCATTAAGGCCGTGTATTGATTATCGTCTCTTGAACAATATTACTGTGAAATATCAATACCCGTTACCCTTGATTTCTGACCTGTTTTCCAGGGTGAAAAACGCTACTTGGTTTACCAAGCTTGACCTCAGGGGGGCGTATAACCTTATTCGCATTAAGCACGGGGATGAATGGAAGACGGCATTTAACACCCCTGAAGGGCATTTTGAGTACCTTGTGATGCCCTTTGGGCTCACTAATGCTCCTTCCGTCTTCCAGTCCTTCATGAATGACATTTTCAGGGATTTTGTGGACAAGTTTCTGATTGTTTATTTGGATGATATCTTGATTTTTTCTAATGACTGGGACTCTCATGTGAAACATGTTCGAACTGTATTCCAGATTTTGAGAGAGAATGCTCTGTATGTGAAGGGATCAAAGTGTCTTTTTGGCGTACAGAAGATCTCATTTCTGGGATTCATTTTGTCCCCATCTGTTATTGAAATGGACCCGGTCAAGGTTCAGGCCATCTGTGATTGGGTCCAACCTACTTCATTAAAGGCTCTTCAGAGATTTTTGGGTTTTTGCCAATTTTTATCGTAAATTTATTGGTAATTTCTCTGTTATTGTTAAACCATTAACTGATTTGACCAGAAAGGGTTCTGATGTGGTGAATTGGCCTCCTGAGGCAGTCTCTGCGTTTCAGGAACTTAAGCAGAGATTCACTTCTGCTCCTGTTCTACGGCAGCCTGATGTTTCTCTGCCATTTCAGGTGGAGGTTGATGCCTCTGAAATTGGGGCAGGTGCCGTTTTGTCCCAAAAAGATCCAGAGACCTCTAAAAGTAACCCTTGTGCCTTTTTCTCTCGAAAATTTTCTCCTACTGAACGTAATTATGACGTGGGTAATCGGGAGTTATTGGCCATGAAGTGGGCTTTTGAAGAGTGGAGACATTGGCTGGAGGGAGCCAAACATCAGGTGGTGGTCCTTACGGACCATAAGAATCTGGTCTATCTGGAATCTGCCAAGCGACTCAATCCTAGACAGGCCAGGTGGGCCTTGTTTTTCACACGTTTTAATTTTGTGGTTTCCTTTCTTCCTGGCACTAAGAATGTTAAGGCAGATGCCCTCTCGAGGAGTTTCCTTGCGGACTCTCCTGAGCTATCTGATCCCTCTGTTATTTTGAAGGAGGGTGTAGTTCTTTCCGCCATCTCGCCTAATTTGAGACTTGCTCTGGAGGGGTGTCAGGAGGATAGGCCCGAGCGCTGCCCTGTTGGAAAATTGTTTGTCCCGGACCAATGGAAAAAGAGTGTGATGTCTGAGATTCATTGTTCCGCATTGGCTGGGCATCCCGGAATTTTTGGTACCAGAGACTTGGTTAGTCGGTCCTTTTGGTGGCCTACCTTGTCTCGCGATGTCAGGGAATTTGTGCAGTCCTGCGGGACTTGCTCTCGCTCCAAGCCTTGCTCTCGCTCTAGTGGTTTGTTGATGCCATTGCCTGTGCCCAAGAGACCATGGACCCATATCTCTATGGATTTCATTTCCGATCTTCCTGTTTCTCAGAGAATGACCACCATCTGGGTAATTTGTGATAGGTTTTCCAAAATGATACATCTTGTGCCATTACCTAAGTTGCCTTCCTCCTCTGAATTGGTGCCGTTGTTCCTTCAGCACGTGGTTCGTTTACACGGCATTCCTGAGAACATTGTGTCTGACAGAGGAGTCCAGTTTGTTTCCAGATTTTGGAGGACTTTTTGTTCTAAACTGGGTGTTCAATTGTCTTTCTCCTCGGCATTTCATCCTCAGACCAATGGTCAAACTGAGAGAACAAACCAGACATTGGAGACTTATCTAAGATGCTTTGTGTCTGCTGATCAGGATGACTGGGTCTCTTTTTTGCCTTTGGCTGAGTTTGCTCTTAATAATAGGGCTAGCTCTGCCACTTTGATGTCTCCGTTTTTCTGTAATTCTGGGTTTCACCCTCGATTTTCTTCAGGACAGACGGAGGCTTCTGTCTGTCCAGGTGTTGACTCTGTTGTTGAGCGTATGCAGCAGATTTGGGACCAGGTAGTGGAGAGGTTGTCCCTCTCTCAGGAGAAGGCCCAGCGGTTTGCTAACCGGCATAGGACTGATGGTCCTCGGTTTAAAGTGGGGGACTTGGTCTGGTTGTCCTCAAAGAATATTCCTATGAGAGTAGCATCTCCTAAATTTAAGCCTAGGTTCATTGGACCTTATAAGATCATGGAGATTATTAATCCTGTTTCTTTTCGTTTGCTTCTTCCAGGGACATTTAAGATCCATAACGTGTTCCACAAGTCCTTGTTGAAGAGGTTTGTTGAGCCAGTGGTTCCTGCTGCTGTGCCTCCTGACCCTGTTTTGGTTGAGGGCAATCTGGAGTATGTGGTTGAGAAAATATTGGATTCTCGTTTTTCTAGACGAAGACTCCAGTATTTGGTTAAATGGAGAGGTTATGGTCAGGAAGATAATTCTTGGGTGTTTGCTTCGGACATCCATGCTAGGAGACTTATCCGTGCGTATCATAGAACTCATCCTGACCGACCTGGTTGCTCAAATGAGGGTTCGGTGACCCTCCTCAAGGGGGGGTACTGTTGTGAATGGGTTTGAGATGAGTTCTGAGCAGAGGCTCCCTCTGGTGGTTACAAGCGGTACTAGTGAGGATTGGGAATCAGGTGTTACTGATTGGTCTTATTTAAGGAATCATTTTCCCATCAGGGTTGCCAGTGATCAATTGTTCTGGTCTGAATCCTTCTTTCCAGTTTCCCTTGTAGCCTGCTGTGTCGTGTCTGCGTCTCCTGCTATCAGATAAGACAATTTCTTATTTTGTGTTTTTGCTATATTTTTGCATTTTGTCCTGCACTTCTGTGGGGGCCTTCTGGGTCCCCTCCGGGGGCTTTTGCCCTCTCAGTTTAGTCCAGCCGCTGTGTTTTGTACTTTTGCTTTTTGCAGTTTTTTCAGTGGCTGCTGTTTTTGTTACACCAGAGAACTGATTTGGGTGGTAGAGGTCGTGTGGTCTCGGGTGATTTTGGGATTGGTGGAGTTGGTGTTTTTCGGGGTTTTCTGGGATTGCAGTAGGTACCCTTCCTGTCCTTTTCTATTTAGATAGTTTGGGCCCCAGCGTTTGCTCATACTATTTTCTTTCTGTGTCTGTATTTCCTTTTTTACCTGCACTCCTCAGCTACCGTAACATAACAGCGTACCCAGGATCAAAACTAGGGGGGGCAAGCCAATGTCGCATCTTATACAGGTTACATCATATACACTGTACATTATCCTGCATATTAGGTATGGAGCATTAGAACTGTTGTATACTGTATAATACAGCAGTGTATACGACACTACGCTGTATATACGATATATTATACATGGCAGTCGCGCTCATATCAGGAGCGGTACCAGCAAGTCCGAGGATTGCAGTGCGATCCTCGCATGAGTTATACGGCCGTCTGTCTATGCCCTTGTTATCATAATACTGAAATATTAATCTATTATTAAAGTATTAAGGAGCTCACAAGTAAAAAAAAAGCCCCCTACCTCCCCTGTCCACCACCCACACCCAACAGCCCATCGTCTCACATGCACCCCTTAGTGTTCTGTCCCACTGACCCCACAATACCCCCATCCTCTCACATGCACCCCTCAGTGCTCTGTTGCCCCTCTCCATTTCAGTCCCCACAATACCCCCATCCTCTCACAGTAAACTCCAGTGCCCTAGCCCCACAATACCCCATCCTCTTACATTCAACCCCAGTGACCTGTCCACCCTCCCTCACAATACCCCATCCTCTCACATCAACCCCTGTGCGCCAGCCCCCATAATACCCCATCCTCTCACATTAACCCCCAGTGCCCTAGCCCCCACAATACCCCATCCTCTCACATTAACCCCCCAGTGCCCTAGCCCCCACAATACCCCATCCTCTCCCATTAACCCCCCCAGTGCCCTAGCCCCCACAATACCCCATACTCTTACATTCACCCCAGTGCCCTGTACCCCTCCCCCACAATACCCCCATCCTCTCACATTAACCCCCCCAGTGCCCTAGCCCCCACAATACCCCATCCTCTTACATTCACCCCAGTGCCCTGTACCCCTCCCCCACAATACCCCCATCCTCTCACATTCCCCACAGTGACCATGACATGCCTGAGCAGAATGAATTTAATAAATTCCATCAACTCTTACCATGAAGCTTGCAGGCAGTGACTGAGGCAGGAGCAGGAAGTGTCCAGTGTCTGCACACAGAGGGCACTAGGACCCAGTGTGGCTGAGACAACCAGAGCCTGCAGGGCAGAAAGTGAAACTACAGCTGCTGCAACCAGGAAGGAAGGAAGGAAGGAAGAAGCTCCTCTGGTGAGACAGCAGCTCTTTGCACTGCGCACACAGACAGGCACTGCAATCTGTGGCAGAAGGAGCCGGCATTGTGCTGCTCTCTCCGCTCTTTCATTGTGTGCCCCTGCTTCTAGGGGGGGCTGCCCCACGGTGGGTACGCCCATGGGTAAGATACTGAATAAATACTGAAGTAAAATACTGATCAAACACTGAGGTAAAATACTAAAATGCTGAGGTAAAATACAGACCAAACACAGAGGTAAAATACTGACCAAATACTGAGGTAAAATACAGACCAAACACAGAGGTAAACCACTAACCAAATACTGAGGTAAAATGTTAACCAAATACTGAGGTAAAATACTAAAACACTGAGGTAAAATACAGACCAAACATGGAGGTAAGATACTGACTAAATACTGATATAAAATACTGACCAAATACTGAGGTAAAATACAGACCAAACTCTGAGGTAAAACACTGATTAAATACTGAGGTAAAATACTGACCAAATACTGAAGTAAAATACTGATCAAAAACTGAGGTAAAATACTAAAATGCTGAGGTAAAATACAGACCAAACACAGAGGTAAAATACTGACCAAATACTGAGGTAAAATACAGACCAAACACTGAGGTAAACCACTGACCAAATACTGAGGTAAAATGTTAACCAAATACTGAGGTAAAATTCTGACCAAACACTGAGGTAAAATACTGACCAAATACTGAGGAAAAAACACTGACCAAATACCTTAGCCTTTGTAGTTATTAATTATAGGGGGACCCTAAGTCATTTTTTTTTGGGTCCCCCCTTTCAATAGCCAGTAAAGGCTAAGTATACAGTTGTGAGCTGATATTAATAGCCTGGGAAATTCCATAGGTATTACCCCCTTCCCAGGCTATAAACATCGGCCCCCAGCCGTCAGCTTTCCCTCCGCTGGTTACTAAAATTATGAGAGAGCCCACGCCATTTGTTTCAGAATTTACTGTTTGTAATCCATCTCTTTTACCCTGTCGGCTCAGCAGTGATTTTACACTACCTGGCTGCTGAATTGCCGGCTTTTCTTCTATCTGTGTAATATATATACATATACATATGTGTGTGTGTCACTGACATCTATATACCTATGTTTTATATGTCAAATATAACTACTATAATACTGCCCCTATGTACAAGAATATAACTACTATATCACTGCTCCTATGTACAAGAATATAACTACTATAATACTGCCCCCTATGTACAAGAATATAACTACTATAATACTGCTCCTATGTACAACAATATAACTACTATAATACTGCCCCTATGTACAAGAATATAACTACTATAATACTGCCCCTATGTACAAGAATATAACTACTATAATACTGCCCCTATGTACAAGAATATAACTACTATAATACTGCCCCTATGTACAAGAATATAACTACTATAATACTGCTCCTATGTACATAATATAACTACTATAATACTGCCCCTATGTACAAGAATATAACTACTATAATACTGCCCCTATGTACAAGAATATAACTACTATAATACTGCCCCTATGTACAAGAATATAACTACTATAATACTGCTCCTATGTACAGGAATATAACTACTATAATACTGCTCCTATGTACAGGAATATGACTACTATAATACTGCTCCTATGTACAAGAATATAACTACTATAATACTGCTCCTATGTACAAGAATATAACTACTATAATACTGCTCCTATGTACAAGAATATAACTACTATAATACTGCTCCTATGTACAAGAATATAACTACTATAATACTGCCCCTATGTACAAGAATATAACTACTATAATACTGCCCCTATGTACAAGAATATAACTACTATAATACTGCCTCCTAGCTGTGAGGTTGTGTTTTGTGGATCTCCTCATGTCTGGAGCAAGCCCAGGGAGGGGCCACCCTGGGCGGGGAAGTTCCCCAGGCAAGGCCCAGGCTTCTCGGCCTACACTGGGACAAGCCTGCCAGGCCTCTCCTAATGGGAATGTTAATCCCAGAGCCACTGTCAGAGCACTGAATGCAGCGAGCCAAAGCTGCAGCAGTTCTGTGAAGGAGGAAAAAGCCGTCAGTAAAATTTTGGGAGGAAAACCTTCTCCAAGTCCAGCAAAGAAGCAAGAAGGAAAAGTGTCGGTCAGTGATGGGTTACAGCACATTGTGAAGTCAGGTAACTCCCCAGTCAGCAAGCAGCTCCTGCCGGGTGCACAGGTGAGATCAGCCCCAGCTGTGCAGATCACCTCTCCTGCTCCCAGGCAGAGACGGACGTCTTTGGAAAGACAAACCATCCAGGAGAACTTACAGCAGCATGGCAGTATGGCGCGGTCAGGACGCACACGGTCGCAGTCAGGTGGCAGCGATAAACCTGCTGCGGAGCCTGCATCCAGCCAAGGAGCCACAAAACCATCTGTGGTGGAACCGCACAGGACTGTGTTCAGAAGCCCTGTACCCGTGGTGAAGACTAAAGCTGTGGAGCCGGCGCGTGCACCCGAGCTGCAGCTAGCGGATGAGATACCGGGACTGGTCAGAAAACTGGGTGAGTTACAGCAGCAGAAAAAAGCGCTGCAACTGGAAGTAGACTTTATCTATACCCTAAAGACCACTAATTCTGCCTGTAATGATGCGTATGACCTGAGACTGAACACACTGGGTGTACAACTGGCTAGTGTTGTGCAGGACATTGAGTCTGTGATGGAGGGCATGGGGCCCCTGGCAGAGACCTACAGGAACCGGGAGCGGTTCGCCTCCTATAAGCAGGGCTGTGTTGTAGAGACCAGGACCCCTGATGCTCAGGACGGGACCCCCC
>JARQOD010004577.1:0-53917 GCA_033576555.1 Oophaga sylvatica
AAACCCCCTCCGGGGATTTTAAAAAAGGAAAGGGGGCCCCCCAGAGGAGGGTTTTGGGTTTTAGAGAGCACAAACCCCACGGACCAAAAAAAAGTTCCACCTCCTAGTAATTTGGGGCCACCAAAACGCCGCAGGGAGTCCACGTTTTTTTACCCCGGGGGTGCCTGCAAGGCTGGTTATGGGGCCTCAATCCCTTTTTGTGAAGTGACCGGAAAACAGTCCCCTGGGGTCAAAGGGGCGTCCCCTGACCCTCCAATACCTCCTTCTCAAGTAGAGATCTGCCGCACCCCACCCCCCTGAAGGTAGGAAGGGTCATCCGTCTTCCCCCCCCGGGGGAAAATGGAGATAAGGCACCCCTTTACATTTTTGCCCAGGATGATATTACAAAAATTTTAAACCTGGTAAAAAATAACGACCCCCTAGCTTTTGGGGTTTTCAACGTTTGCGGATTAAAATACAGCAGATTCTTGTGAGGGGTGGGGGGTGCCGGGGTGGCCGCCCCCCAAAAATGAGCCACTCCTCAAAAGCTAAAAAGGGGCCAAGGCCCCTATGCCGACCGAATTCCTCTCGGGGGACAAAAATTTTTTTTTGAGAAAAGGCGCATGGGTCCATTCCGGGAACGAACCTGTACAATATGCTCCCCCCTACCCAGAAGCGCCAAAACCCCCAAAAAAAGGCTGTGACGAAATCGGTTTGAATGAGTATGGGTGCCAAGAAAAAAATTTTTTTTAAGGAGGAAACGTTACAACCTTGTCAACACTGAAAAATCCGCCCTTTTTTTTGTCATGTCTGGGGGGGTTTAACAGGGGGGAGAAATTACAAAAAATTTTTCTGGTAGTAGTTAGCAACCCCAGGAAGTAGTCCTTTTAAGCCTGGGGCAATCCATAAAACTCCCGCATTTCCCCGGGGGCTAAAAAACCCCGGACGCTAAACCCCAAAAAAACCTAAAAACGGAAGCCCCGTGGGGAAAAACACACACTTTTCCCATTTGGCGTACATTTTATTATCCCAAAATCTGAACACCTGAAACATCCCTGATGGACCCAACCGGGCTAAATTAAGTTCATCCAGATATATAACAACAATTCCCCCCCGGGGCGGAAAAAAATTCTTTAAAAAAAGTTTGGAACACCCCGGGCTTAGTCGACCAAAGGAGACAGGTTCTCATAAGCCTTGGAGTGTTAAACCCGCCCTTTTTTTCATCCCCCCTCATCAATCAGATTAAAACCCCCCCTGAGCCCCAACTTAGAAACCATTTGGCCCCCGATCTTTTTGAAGAATCGGAATGTGGGAGGGATATGGATTCGGCCCGAACCCGATTGATTCGGGGAAACCCCAGGAAGGGGGCGTAGGCCCCCATCTTCTTCTTAAAAAAGAAACCCGCGGCCCCCGGGGAAGAGGGAAGGGGTAAAATATCCCCTTACCAAAATCTCTGAAATATAACCTTTCGGGGCCTGTCTCTGGGGCCGAAAGGGGTTATAAACCTAGATTTGGTAATTGGGCCCCCCAGGGAAAATTTAAAAAACAGTCTTCCGCGAGAGGGGTATTCTTGACACCCTTTCTCTGAGAAACACCCAAAGTCCACCAAAATGGAGGAAGGGGTCCGGGGAGCACCGACCGTGCCGTATTATGCGTTTTTATTACAGAATTCACTCCTTGGCTACTCTCTGGTTGCCATTAAAAAAGGGGTTTGCTTGTTAACCAAGGGGCCCATATATAGGAGTGGGAAAACCCCCAACAGAACACGACACAGTTTTTATGTATCGACCCACAAAAAGATCTTTTTATCACGGTTGCAAAAAATACCCTGCCGAGGTCGGGCATCGATGAAAATGGGGGGATGGGTTTAGCCAAAACACTCATGCATAACTTAACCCGGGCAAAGCGAGCACCACCAGATTACCCCGGCCCCACTATCCAGAAGAAATTTATCCTTCATTCTTGCACCCCCACCCCTCCGCCGGAAGAGGGGGTTGGACGGACCTGGGACGAAATACCTACTCCCAGATTGCCGTCCCCACACAACCCGGATCAATATTTTTTTGGCGATTTCCTTGAAAGGACGGGGGACACCCCCAAAAAAATGCCCCCTTCTCCCGCGAAGAAACCCTTCCCCCGTTTGGCGCACTCCGATCCCCTCCCCCGGAATGTGTCCCCCCTAACTGTAGGCCCCTCTGGACTAAGGGAACCTCCATAAAAGGGGCCCTAGTAGAAGGTGGGGTATCACAGGGGGGGAGTTTCCCCCCCCTTCCCGAAGCCGCCTGCCAAAGCGAAAGCGGGCCATACGGTTCCAGTGGGGTAGGGGGTCTTTCGGCCACACATTTTTAATTTGTCAGAAAACCTTGAAAAAATGGCTCCAAAGGGCCCGGGATTCCCTGGGTGTGGCCCACCACGAAACCCCGACAAATTCCCCCCGCCGGAGATCTCCCTGTGTTTTTAGTAACTTGATTCAAAAGGGGCCCGACCCCGGGCATCATATACAAGACCCAGAGCTGCAAAAAAAACCACTGATGAGACCGGGGGGCCCCGGGGGGAGAGAAACCCCGGGTGGGGGTCTCCTGTGGGGGCGAGATGACAATCCCCACCCTTTGTTTTCACTTTCCCCCGATGCCGAGGTCGCCCGAAAAATACAATTTACATGCCCCCGGGGGAAAAAAAAAAATTTTCCCCCCCCCAGTGAATTTTTGGGGGACTACTTTTTTTGGAGGGGTTCCCCCAGGGGTACAAAACCTTGGATTAACATCCGCCAGCTCTATGGACAAACTCTGCAACTGCCGAGCTAGACTGGTACTGGATCCATGGTGGCTGGAGAAAATCTTTGTGGTCGGTGAAAATGCACGTGTTACTGCATACAGGGGTCCGGGGTCTTGCTGACCCTGAGCTGCGGTCCTGACAATCCCTCTACTGGAGGGTACTGTTGATGGTACAGAGGTCCAGGGCCGCCAGCGTAACCCTATCTCCTGCAATCCCTGACCTTCAGTAATCTAGTCCTGAGAAGGACCCGATCACAACACAGGGGACTGGAAGGTATATGCCTAAACACAGTAATAGACGAACGAGACAGTACAAGGGGTAAACTAAAATCCACCTTGCATACAAAACACACCACAAAAACAGAGGGAACACAACGGGTACGGAGATAAATAATAAAGCGAGGAGGGGAAAAAAGAACCACACCAGGTACTCTTCACTTCAGACTTCACAATACCACGATCCGCTCTGCTGGTCTGCATGAATGCTTTCACCGACACATTCCAAGCAGACTGGCAGGTAACATAGTTATTAGGTTGAAGGAAGACTTTAAGTCCATCTAGTTCAACCCATATCCTATCCTAACCTGCCCTAACATGTTGATCCAGAGGAAGGCAAAAAACCCCAAGTGGCAAACAGTAAGCTTCACATTGGGGAAAAAAATTCCTTCCCGACTCCACATATGGCAATCAGACTAGCTCCCTGGATCAACGTGTATCTAGGAAACTAGTGAATATAGCCTGTAATATTATACTTTTCAAGAAAGGCATCCAGTCCCCTCTTAAATTTTAGTAAGGAATCATCATTACAACATTAGACGGCAGAGAGTTCCATAGTCTCACTGCTTTTACAGTAAAGAATCTGCATCTGTGATTATGGCTAAACCTTCTTTCCTCCAGACGTAGAGGATGCCCCCTCGTCCCCGTCACAGGTCTAAGAGTAAAAAGATCATTAGAAAGGTCTTTGTACTGTCCCCTCATATATTTGTACATTGTAATAAGATCACCCCTAAGCCTTCGTTTTTCCAAACTAAATAACCCCAAGTGTAATAACCTGTCTTGGTATGCAGACCCCCCAGTTCTCTAATAACCTTGGTCGCTCTTCTCTGCACCCGCTCCATTCAGCTATGTCTTTCTTATACACCGGAGATCAGAACTGCACACAGTATTCTAAGTGTGGTCGCACCAGTGACTTGTATAGAGGTAAAATTATGTTCTCCTCATGAGCATCTATGCCTCGTCTAATGCATCCCATTATTTTATTTGCCTTGCAGCAGCTGCCTGACATTGGCCACTAAATGTGAGTTTGTCGTCCACCCATACACCCAGTCTTTTTCAGTGACAGTTTTGCCCAGTGTTTTACAATTAAGCACATAATTATACATCTTATTTGTTCTACCCAAGTGCATGACCTTACATTTATCCCCATTAAAGCTCATTTGCCATTTATCAGCCCAAGCTTCTAGTTTACATAAATCCTCCTGTAATATAAAATTATCCTCCTCTGTATTTATTACCCTGCAGAGTTTAGTGTCATCTGCAAATATTGAAATACTACTCTGTATGCCCCCTACAAGGTCATTAATAAATATGTTAAAGAGAAGCGGCCCCAATACTGACCCCTGTGGTACCCCACTGCTAACCGTGACCCAGTCCGAGTGTGCTCCATTAATAACCACCCTTTGTTTCCTATCCATGAGCCAGTTCTTAACCCACTTACACATATTTTCCCCTATCCCCATTGTTCTCATTTTATGTATCAACCTTTTGTGTGGCACTGTATCAAAAGCTTTTGAGAAGTCCATGAACACCACATCCACTGCATTCCCTTGGTCCAGTCCTGAACTTACCCCTTCATAAAAGCTTATCAGATTAGTCTGACAAGAACAGTCCCTCGTAAACCATGCTGATACTGTGTCATGAGGTTATTCAGCTTCAGATACTCCAATATAGTATCCCTTAAAAAACCCTCCAGGATTTTACCCACAGTAGATGTTAAGCTCACTGGCCTATAATTTCCAGGTTCAGTTTTTGCCCCCTTTTTGAATATTGGCACCACATTTGCTATACGCCAGTCCTGTGGTACAGACCCCGTTATTATGGAATCTTTAAAGATTAAAATAAAGGTCTATCTATAACTGTACTTAATTCCTGCAGTACTCGGGGGTGTATCCCATCCGGGCCCGGGGATTTGTGAACTTTAGTGATTTTTAGACGCCGCCGTACTTCCTGCTGGGTTAAGCATGTGACATTTAATGGAGAAATTTTTTTATCTCTGATCATGTTATCTGTCATGGGATTTTTCTTGTGTAAATACAGTTGAAAAAAAGTCATTTAGCATATTGGCTTTTTCCTCATCCTCATCCACCATTTCACCCAGACTATTTTTAAAACCCCCTTCACCCCAAGGGTGGTTTGCACGTTAATGACCGGGACAATTTTTTACAATTCTGACCACTGTCTCTTTATGAGGTTATAACTCCGGAAAAGCTTCAACGGATCTTCGCGATTCTGAGATTGTTTTCTCGTGACATATTGTACTTCACGTTAGTGGTAAAATTTCTTCCATATAACTTGCGTTTATTTTTGAAAAAACGCAAATATGGCAAAAATTTTGAAAATTTAGCAATTTTCAAACTTTGAATTTTTATTCCCTTAAAACAGAGAAATATGTAACACAAAATAGTTAAAAAATAACATTTCCCACATGTCTACTTTACATCAGCACAATTTTGGAATCAAAATTTTTTTTGTTAGGAAGTTATAAGGTTAAAAGTTGACCAGCGATTTCTCATTTTTACAACAAAATTTACAAAGCCATTTTTTTTAGGACCACCTCACATTTGAAGTCACTTTGAGGGTCTACATGACAGAAAATACCCAAAGTGACACCATTCTAAAAACTGCAACCCCTCAAGGTACTCAAAACCACATTCAAGAAGTTTATTAACCCTTCAGGTGCTTCACAGGAACTAAAGCAACGTGGAAGGAAAAAATGCATATTTAACTTTTTAGCCACAAAAATGATCTTTTACAAACTTTTTTTTTATTTTCACAAGGGTAAAAGGAAAAATGGAAATAAGGTTGTTATGCAATTTCTCCTGAGTACGCAATACCCCATATGTGGGGAAAACCACTGTTTGGGCACACGGCAGAGCTCGTAAGGGAAGGAGCGCCGTTTGACTTTTTCAAACTAAAATTGGCTGGAGTTGAGATTGGACGCCATGTCGCGCTTGGAGAACCTCTGATGCGCCTAAACAGTGGAAACCCCCCACAAGTGACACCATTTTGGAAACTAGACCCCCTAAGGTACTTATCTAGATCTGTTGTGAGCACTTTGAACCCCCAAGTGTTTCACAAAAGTTTATAATGCCTGGGTGTGAAAAAAAAAAAAAAAAATTCCACAAAAATGATTTTTTAGTCCTAAATTTTTGAATTTTCCCAAGGAAATTGGACCCCAAAAGTTGTTGTCCAATTTGTCCTGAGTACGCTGATACCCATATGTGGGGGTGGAAAACTGTTTGGGCGCACGGCAGGGCTTGGAAAGGAAGTAGTAACGTTTTGGAATGCAGACGTTGATGGGGGTCATGTTCCGTTTGCAGTGCCCCAGATGAGCCTAAACAGTGGAAATCCCCCACAAGTGACCCCATTTTGGAAACTAGACCCCCTAAGGAACTTATCTAGATCTTTGGTGAGCACTTTGAACCCCCAAGTGCTTCACACAAGTTTATAATGCCCGGGCATGAAAATAAAAAATCCTATTTTTTTCCCACAAAAATTATCTTTTAGTCACTAATTTTTTATTTTCCCAAGGGTATCAGGAGAAATTGGACCACATAAGTTGTTGTCCAATTTGTCCTGAGTACGCTGATGCCCCATATGTGGGGGGGAACCACTGTTTGGGCGCACGGCAGAGCTCGGAAGGGAAGGAGCACCATTTGACTTTTTCCAACCAAAATTGGCTGGAATTGAGTTTGGATGCCATGTTGCATTTGGAGAGCCCCTGATGTGCCTAAACAATGGAAACCCCCCACAAATGACCCATTTGGGAAACTAGACCCCCTAAGGAACTTATCTAGAACTTTGGTGAGCAATTTGAACCCTCAAGTGCTTCACACAAGTTTATAACGTAGAGCCGTAAAATTTAAAAATCATATTTTTTCCACAAAAATGATCTTTTCACTCGAATTTTTATTTTTCCAAGGGTAACAAGACTCCAAAAGTTATTGTGCAATTTGTCCTGAGTACACTGATACCCCATATGTGGGGGTATACCACTGTTTGGGTGCATGGCAGAGTTTGGAAGGGAAGGAGCGCCGTCTCACTTTTTCAACGCAGAATTGGCTGGACGCCATGTCGTGTTTGGAGAGCTCCTGATCTGCCTAAACAGTGGAAACCCCCACAAATGACACCATTTTGGAAACTAGACCCCTCAAGGAACTTATCTAGATGTGTGGTGAGAACTTTGAACCCCCAGGTGTTTCACTAAAGTTTATAACGTACAGCCTTAAAATAAAAAATCCTTTTTTTTTTTACAAAAATGATTTTTTCGCCCCCAATATTTTATTTTCACAAGGGTAACAGAAGAAATTGGAACCCAAAAGTTGTTGTCCAATTTGTCCTGAGTACGCTGATACCCAATATGTAGGAGAAAACTACTGTATGGGTGCACGTCAGGGCTCGGAAGGGAAGTAGTGACGCTTTGGATTGCAGACTTTGATGGAATGGTCTGGGGGCGTCATGTCGCATTTGGAGAGCCCCTGATGCGCCTAAACAGTGGAAACCCCCACAAGTGACCCCATTTTGGAAAATAGACCCCACAAGGAACTTATCTAGATGTGTGGTGAGCACTTTGAACCCCGAAGTGCTTCACAGAAGTTTATAATGTACAGCCGTTAAAAACAAAAAAAATCTTATTTTTTTTACAAAAATAATATTTTCGCCCCCAGTTTTTTATTTTCCCAAGGGTAACAGAAGAAATAGGACAAATTTCACAATAACTCTTGGGGTCCAGAGTACGCTGATACCCCATATGTGGGGATAAACTACTGTTTGGACGCATGGCAGAGCTCAGAAGTGAAGGAACACCGTTTGACTTTTTCAACGCAGAATTGGCTGGAATGGAGATCAGACGCCATGTCACATTTGGAGAGCCCCTGATGTGCCTAAACAGTGGAAACCCCCTAATTCTAACTCCAACCCTAACCCCAACACACCCCTAACCCTAGTCCCAACCCTAATCCCAACCCTAACCCTAATCCTAACTCTAACCCTAATCCTAACTTTAGCGCCAACCCTAACCCTAACTTTAGCCGAAACCCTAACCCTAACCCTAATGGGAAAATGGAAATAAATAAATTTTTTTTATTTTATTATTTTTCCCTAACTAAGGGAGTGATAAAGGGGGGTTTGATTTACTATTTATAGCGGGTTTTTATGATTGGCAGCTGTCACGCTAAAAGACGCTTTTTATTGCAAAAAGTAGTTTTTTGCATCGCCACATTTTGAGAGCTATAATTTTTGCATATTTTGGCCCACAGAGTCATGTGAGGTCTTAATTTTTGCGGGACGAGGTGACGCTTTTATTGGTACCATTTTTGAGCACGTGACATTTTTTGATCGCTTTTTATTTCGATTTTTGGGAGGTTAGAATGAACAAAAATCAGCAATTCATGAATTTCTTTTGGGTGAGGCGTTTTTATTGTTCCGCGTGTGGTAAAATCGATAAAGCAGTTTTATTCTTCGGGTCAGTACGATAACGGCGATACCTCATTTATATCATTTTTTTATGTTTTGGCGCTTTTATAAAATAAAAACAATTTTATATAAAAAATAATTATTTTTGCATCGCTTTATTCTGCGAGCTATAACTTTTTTATTTTTTTGCTGATGATGCTGTGTGATGGCTCGTTTTTTGCAGGACAAGATGACGTTTTCAGCGGTACCATGTTTATTTATATCGGTCTTTTTGATCGCGTGTTATTCCACATTTTGTTCAGCGGTATGATGATAAAGCACTGATTTTTTGCTTTGTTTTTATTTTTTTTTTTTAAGGGGTTAACTAGTGGGACAGTTTTATAGGGGGTTCGTTACGGACGTGGCGATACCATATATGTGTACTTTTATTGTTTTATTTTTTTTATTTACAATAAGTAATGAATTTATTGGGGAATATTTTTTTTTTTTTTTTATTTATTTTGGATTTTTTTTTACACATGTTTATTTTTACTTTTTTTTACTTTTTTACTTTGTCCCAGGGTGGGACATCACTGTATTTCATCAGATCGCTGGTGTGACAGTGTGCACAGCACTCTGTCACACCAGCGATGTGACAGGCAGTGCAGGACGCTTCCTCATGCCTGCTCTCGGCAGGCACTGAGGAAGCCGCCTCCCTCCAGGACCCCAGCGCCATCTTGGATCCGGGTCCTGGGAGGGAGGAAGCCCTCAGAGCAGCGCGATCACATCGCGCTGCTCTGAGGGTCTCAGGGGGGCGCGCAGGGAGCCCCCACCCTGCGCGATCCTCCCCTGTGCCCCCAGTACACCGCGATCATGTTTGATCGCGGTGTGCAAGGCGTTAATGTGCCGGGAGCGGTCCGTGACCGCTCCTGACACACAGTCACGGGTGTCAGCTGTGATAATCAGCTGACACCCGGCGGCGATTAGCTGCGCTCCCTCCGGGAGCGCAGCTAATCGCCTATGACGTACTATCCCGTCCATGGTCAGAATGGCACGGGTTTTATGGACGGGATAGTACGTCTAATGTCAGAGAGGGGTTAAGGGGACCAACACTATCATTTTTTAGTTTCTTGCTATTTATGTAGTTAAAGAATATTTTGGGATTATTTTTACTTTCTCTGGCAATGAGTCTCTCTGCCTCAATCTTTGCTGTCTTGATTTGCTTTTTACAGAATTTATTCAGTCTTCTGTATTTATTTAATGCCTCTTCACTACCTACTTGCTTTAATTCCCTAAACGCTTTCTTTTTGTCCCTTATTGCGCCCCTTACAGCTCTATTTAGCCATAGTGGTTTCCTCCTAATTCTAGCATGTTTATTCCCATAGGGTATATACTGTGCACAGGTCCTATTCAGGATACTAATAAACGTCTCCCATTTTCTTTGTGTATTTTTATGTCTCAGGATATCGTCCCAGTTTATTGCACCAAGATCATCTCTCATCCGTTGGAAATTTGCCTTCCTGAAGTTTAGTGTCCTTGTAACCCCTCGACTACACATCTTATTAAAGGATACATGAAAGCTTATTATTTTGTGATCACTATTACCCAAGTGACCCCCAACCTTTATATTTGATATGCGGTCTGGCCTGTTGGATAATATTAGGTCTAGCAGTGCCCCCCCTCTTGTTGGGTCCTGAACTAGTTGTGAAAGGTAATTGTCTCTCATAGTTGCCAAAAACTTATTACCTTTGCTGGAACTGCAGGTTTCTGTTCCCCAATGTATTTCAGGGTAGTTGAAGTCCCCATAATAATGACTTCTCCTTGAGTTGCTGCTTCATCTATTTGCTTTACGAGGATATTCTCTGTTGCTTCCATTATTTTAGGAGACTTATAACAAACACCTATCAATAATTTATTATTTTTCCCCCTCCCCTAATCTCCACCCACAGAGACTCTACATCTTCATTAGATTCACAGATATCACGCAGGATGGGTTTTAAGGATGATTTTACATATAAACACACACCCCACCTCGCTTATTTTTACGGTCATTTCTAAACAGACTATAGCCCTGTAAATTAACCGCCCAGTCGTGTATTTGAAGGAATCTCATTACTGCAGAATTAACTGCAGCTGGGCGAGGCCGGACCTCGTCTAGCACAGAGAGAGAAAGAACTAACTCCCTCACTGCCGAAAAACACCAAGCACCAAAAACTCAGCTGCGCGAAGTCAGATTGTGTAATCGCGACGATCTTCGTGGTAACACACCCGTGACAGTACCCCCCTTCTACGAGGGGCCTCGTTCCGTCTGACAGTTACCTGTTGGTGTCGGCCACACAGGTTTCCGGCTGCCTCTTATCCTTATGTATCCCACAAACATTTTCTATAGAATAAACATAGTCTCGGCCAAATGTTGCTGCACCACATATATATATATATATATATATCTAATACCAAGCCCGAGGTTTAGTAATTAACAGGTGATGGCCAGATACTCATGAATAAAATGGTACATAAAGAGTTAAATAAAGACACATGACACACACACGCACGCTTATATAGGAGCATTAACATAATTAACCTACATATGCTGTAAGAAAACAGCAACTGTCAGAAATCTGCATGAAATGCAAGATGTTTATTTTTAAAAAAAAATTTAAAAAAATTGAGTGGGGTCCCGCATAATTTTCATAACCAGCAGAGGGAAAACCGATAGCTGATGTTATACTTCTGGGAAGGAGCCAATAGCCATAAAGGCTCCCAGGCTATTAATATTAGCTCACAGATGTTTGCTTAGCCTTTACTGGCTAGTTTACAGGGGAACACCAGAAAAAAATTGACATGGGGGTCCCCCTATAAAATCGAACCAGCAAAGGCTAGGCAGACAGCTTCGGGCTGATATTAATAGCCTGGGAAGGGGCCATGTATATTGGCACCCCCACAGGCTAAAAAGATCAGCTCTCAGCCGCCCCAGAAAAGGCGCATCTATAATGCTGGCTCTTAGCCTCGCTCTTCCCACTTGCCCTGTAGCGGTGGCAAGTGGGGGTAATATTTGTGGGATTGATGTCACCTTTATATAGTCAGGCCCACAGGTTAGTAATGGAGAGGCATCTATAAGACAGCTATCCATTACTAATCCTATAGTTATATGGTAAATAAACACACAGCCAGAATAAAGTCCTTTATATGAAATAATCACAGACTCCTTTGTTGAATCTAAATTAACCATACTTACTGAACGCCAAATGCCCTACGCCCTCGTCTCCTGCAAACAATCAAAAAATAATAAACCAACATATAATACTATCCTGTCCTACGTAGTCCATTTAATACCGAGTGTCCCACGGCCATCTCACGTTTAGAACAGTCACATCGGGAGATGCGACTGCTCTACCCGGCCTCTGCCTATACACTGACAGGTGATTGCTCCTGCAGTGTATCAATGCACTGCTGTGAGAGTTCACCGGAGTTCATCAGCTGATATACTCCGGTGAACTCTCACAGCGGCTCAGTGATACACTGCAGGAGCGATTACCTCCTGTCAGTGTATCGCCGGCGGCCGGGTGACATCGACGTGGGACATTCGATATTAGGGCTGAGCCAGACGGCCGTATTTCTCTTGCGAGAATCGCATCGCACTGCATGGACTGGACTGGCACCTCTCCTGACCTGAGCTAGACAGTATGATTTATTTCTATGAAGCTGTCAAGCTCAGCTGAGGAGAGCCGACAGCCAGTACGAGTTTTAAGATGGGATTCTCACACGAGAAATACAACAGTCTGTCTCTGCCCTTAAATGGACTACGGCGGACAGGGAGTATATGTTGGTTTGTTATTTTTGATTGCTTGTGTAAGCAGGAACACCGGGCTGCAGGTACCTGAATTGAGCCGGGTCCAGAACTGTCAAGGCTGCGTCCCATGTTGCTCGGGGAAACGAACAGAGGACGGGACAGAACCTATGTTCTGGGAAGAGGGGGTGTGTTTAAGTGAGACACAGAGCTGAAAGCGCGCAAAGCAGGGAGCAGTTTCCCGCCACCAGGGAGAGTGCAGCAGGGTAATCAGTGCTGCTGTGTCGACCCGCCACCACAATTGTGGGTTACCAGGGCAATGGGGTACTCAGAACCGAGCCCATGGAAGTCTATGGGGTTTGTCACAGGTAGCGGTGGCTCGGTCTGTGGCCCTGGCGGTCTGGCGTATGTTGGGGGGGTATATTTACAGGGGATAGGTTTATATACAGTTCGTGACGCCACCTGTAGTATTCTGGTAATTTGTACCAGAGCTGCTGTAGATCTCTGAGGGGATGGTGAGGCAGCTAGATGTCGGGTCCCCTACAGGTGGGACTGGTCCCTCAAAGTCTATGAAGTTAGTGAAGTCGGGTGCAGATAAATAACACAGTCTCACACGGTCAGCGTCTTTCCATACCTTTACTTGTAAGATGTTCAGGCAGGTCCCAGGGAGGCTGATCCAAGGAGAGTGTATTTTGAGACAGCAGCTGGACAAGTTAGGGGCCTCCTTTACTTTCAACACGATGAGTACAACCAGCCTGAAGCGTAGTTCCCTCAATAACTCCAGCTAATCCATAGCTGTACTGCCCAGTCAGTTTTGTGGTAGGAGCCTTCCTGTGAGAGACCTGAATTCCTGTCTTGTCGTGCACTGACTCAAAGTCTTCACTCCCCCTGACCCCAGTTACGTACTGACTATTTGGGGCTGTTTGCCGCGACCTAAGGTCCGGTAAATCTCTGGTTTTCTTACCACTATGCTTGAAGCTAATAGTGATCCTTCGGTCCCCAGTGACCGGTTGCAATGTGCAGGACTTCTTCAATCCAAAAGCACTTTTCCAATAATCTTTCCACTGTGCCTTTCGCCTTGTCCTCGCTGGTAGCATAAACACTCACACTTGCAAAAAGTCGGGTAATCACTCCCTTCTTCACTTCCTTTAGAGTTAGTTACAGATTCTCAGTTATCACTAGGCAGGAGCACGTCTCTGAACCTTTCACTGTCCTTGAGACAGGTGACTGAAGTATTTCTGCACTAAGCTTCTTCTTTCTTTGTCAATGTATTCAGGTGAGGTACAGCTCTGACTAGGCTGAGGTGAACTAGACCACCTGTACTAGCCTCCACTTTCTGAACTGATGAAGACCCAGGCTGGACTGCTTCCTCCCTCCTAGTTCCAGCTAGACTCCACACGTCTGCTCTGTCCGAAGACAGGAAACTGACTACACTAATCACTCAACCAATATACACCCTGACCACTCCCTAACAAGTAACTACACTACCCTAAGGGTGTGTCTAGTGTATGTTGAGTGAATGGGTATTGAGCATTAAACTGCTGTCTCGCCACACACTCTCCAGGGTACTGCGTGTGCCTAACACCAGGGCTACACATTCCCCCATGGTAAAAGACAGCACTCCCGGGCTGTAAAATACAAAGAGACAGTTTTGTTTATGCATGAAAACATCAAACATGAACATTAATTCGTCCCATCCGGGAGGTGAGGATATCTTGAACGTTGCAAAACCAAAAACATTAGATATAGAAAAGTACAAATATTAAATAGCATTCAATAAATATACAGTATTCTTGTGAAGGACCCGCACCAAACCTTCAACGTAGGTCCTGGGTGGGCTGCAGGACATCCGAATGCAGACCTCACTCAGTGCCACACCACACGGGTTTTTTGTATTCAGAGGTAGTTGTGCTGGTTTTATGTAAAACCAAGATAAAGCACCGAAGCGCAACTATATACAAATAAGTTCTGGGCTGGCACAGTCCTCAACCTCAAAGTCCATTGTTAAACGAAGACACAGATATAATATCACATTATAATAATACTAAAGTGCAAACTTTTTCTCTGTTTACCCAGCCGGGCATTCTACGGTTAGCAATATATATATGCATTATATACATTATACTCTTCAACTTGTGCAAAAATTTGTAAAACATTCTTAAACTTTCTACAATATTACTTATGGTAGACCCTATATGGATCTCACCGGTTCTTCTTTACTGTTTAATTACTCATTTACTTCAAATACATTTTCCACCCCGGGGGCTGGAACAATGCGATGGTCCCTAGATCCCATTACTAACAAGTCATGCGCTGCTATTAGGGTCTGGGTCGCCACAGTTCTCGTGCGAACCTCTAGGGGCGCAACGGGTACATTCTCCTCACGAGACACCGATTGCGTTTCAATCACAGTTAACGATATGGACCGTGTCATGGATTGCGATTGAGACTGGGTCGCATGTTGCGATGTAGAGGTGGCTTTCCTTTGTGATGAACCTGCAGGGGGCGATGCTGGGGCACGGCCGGATACTGCTTGAGCTGGAGACAGGGACGCTGCGGTAGTGATGACGTTACCTGCGTCGGGGACGGGGTCACGGACGATGGTGACGTTAAGGGCATACCATCCCTTCATTCCCCAGTGCCGTGTGTACGTGACAATGTCTCCATTAACTAAGTCCCTCCCGGGATGGCCTTGCGGTAGGTGGGATTCTACGTCCCTGCGACTAACAAAGACCCCTGGGTAGAGGCCCGGTTCACGGATGAAGCCCCAGCCCTTCCGGAGCTGGAACTCAGTCACACACCCCTGCCGCCGCGGTTCCCTCAGGGTACCTTTCTCTCTCCGGACACTCTCCTTGTCCGCGATCAGCTCTGCATGTTGTCGCTGACGATTCCGCTGAGCTTCCCGCTCTTCCTCCTGCTGGCGTTTCTGCTTCTCCTCACGACGCTGCCACTCATATTCCCACTGGGCGGTGTAAGCGACGTCATCCAGGCGCGCCATCTCGTCCCAGTCGACGTCTGGTAACGACGGACAGGACCCCTCCGGTGTCCCTGCCGGGGTTCGATCATCTGCTGCGGCCTCCTGGCCGGGCGGGAGTTCCGGAACTGGCGGTACCTCCTCAACCTCCTTCGCCTCCACCGCTTCACCGGTGGGATCAGGATTGGTACTTTCGGGGGCAGCCTCCGGTTGCTCCTTTGCCTTGGGCAGCAGAAGTTTTGGTAACTCCAGACGTAGAGGATCATCGAAGGGAGAGATCACCGCGTCCCACAGCCTCCGCTGCTCCAGGGTACGCCGGCGTCTCTCGATCTCTTCAAATCCAGGTTGGTGCTGGACCATCTTCTTCAGGCGTGCATTTTCTTCCTGAATTTCTAGCAACGCCTGCTGCAGGTGCAGGACCACGGATAACTCCGGTGCTGGTGGCAGCTTGGCTGGGGCACGGGGCCTGCCTTCCTCCGCTTCCCTGCTCGGCTGCACACGTCCTGCTTCCATGATGTTCCAGAAGATTCTCTCTTCTTCCTTCAAAGACATCCGGTCTCTTCCGTGGAGGCGGGGTTTGCGTCTCCTCCTCCTCGCAGGGAAGGTGAAGAGGAGGCGGACCTCCTTTGCTGTAGGGCAGGATCGCATGTTGTAATAGCACTTTGAGAGGGCAGGCATTTTCTTCGCGCCACTGGGGGGTACACGCCCACGAAGGTACGCCCACCTTCTTCTCCAGCGCCTGAGGGCGCGAATATGGCGACAAAGATGGCGATTTTTGGCGCCAAAAGTGCAAACAGTCCTTTTCACAAAAACAATTCCTTAGGCACACAGGGCTCGCAATTCCGCGAGTTTCGCATCCTGTTCGTGACGCCAAAAGTTTTGTGTCGACCCGCCACCACAATTGTGGGTTACCAGGGCAATGGGGTACTCAGAACCGAGCCCATGGAAGTCTATGGGGTTTGTCACAGGTAGCGGTGGCTCGGTCTGTGGCCCTGGCGGTCTGGCGTATGTTGGGGGGGTATATTTACAGGGGATAGGTTTATATACAGTTCGTGACGCCACCTGTAGTATTCTGGTAATTTGTACCAGCGCTGCTGTAGATCTCTGAGGGGATGGTGAGGCAGCTAGATGTCGGGTCCCCTACAGGTGGGACTGGTCCCTCAAAGTCTATGAAGTTAGTGAAGTCGGGTGCAGATAAATAACACAGTCTCACACGGTCAGCGTCTTTCCATACCTTTACTTGTAAGATGTTCAGGCAGGTCCCAGGGAGGCTGATCCAAGGAGAGTGTATTTTGAGACAGCAGCTGGACAAGTTAGGGGCCTCCTTTACTTTCAACACGATGAGTACAACCAGCCTGAAGCGTAGTTCCCTCAATAACTCCAGCTAATCCATAGCTGTACTGCCCAGTCAGTTTTGTGGTAGGAGCCTTCCTGTGAGAGAGCTGAATTCCTGTCTTGTCGTGCACTGACTCAAAGTCTTCACTCCCCCTGACCCCAGTTACGTACTGACTATTTGGGGCTGTTTGCCGCGACCTAAGGTCCGGTAAATCTCTGGTTTTCTTACCACTATGCTTGAAGCTAATAGTGATCCTTCGGTCCCCAGTGACCGGTTGCAATGTGCAGGACTTCTTCAATCCAAAAGCACTTTTCCAATAATCTTTCCACTGTGCCTTTCGCCTTGTCCTCGCTGGTAGCATAAACACTCACACTTGCAAAAAGTCGGGTAATCACTCCCTTCTTCACTTCCTTTAGAGTTAGTTACAGATTCTCAGTTATCACTAGGCAGGAGCACGTCTCTGAACCTTTCACTGTCCTTGAGACAGGTGACTGAAGTATTTCTGCACTAAGCTTCTTCTTTCTTTGTCAATGTATTCAGGTGAGGTACAGCTCTGACTAGGCTGAGGTGAACTAGACCACCTGTACTAGCCTCCACTTTCTGAACTGATGAAGACCCAGGCTGGACTGCTTCCTCCCTCCTAGTTCCAGCTAGACTCCACACATCTGCTCTGTCCGAAGACAGGAAACTGACTACACTAATCACTCAACCAATATACACCCTGACCACTCCCTAACAAGTAACTACACTACCCTAAGGGTGTGTCTAGTGTATGTTGAGTGAATGGGTATTGAGCATTAAACTGCTGTCTCGCCACACACTCTCCAGGGTACTGCGTGTGCCTAACACCAGGGCTACACACTGCCAACCCGAGGCGGTCAGCATCCACATTTATCCGCATGCACCAGCAGGACTGAGAATGATGAGGGCACTGTGCACCCGGATAAGCGATGGGCAACGCTCGTGCCGACAAGTGTGAGCCACATACGGGACTCTGGGGTGCGTTTCCCTCTGCTGACCAGTATGCATCAGCCCACTTTTGTTCCAGGGACTCCTGCAGCTTCTTTGACTTTGGCTGTGCAGGCTTATGGACTGGGGGCTCAGCGGGTAAAATCGGAGACTGCCTGAAGACAGATCGCTAGTATTGGACCCCACCGGAGGACTCTACACTGGCCGTTGCTGGAACTACAACCCCCATCAGACTGTTAACTAAGGAAAAAAACAGGAGCCACAAAAAGTGTTGTTTGAACTTTAGACTGTCGCATTAATTCCTACTGTTTCTTTAATTCTTGTTCATTGTTTTATTAATTCCATGCGCGAAGATTACTCTATCTTTACTGTTAAATTAAATAATATTGTTATAACGTACTCTGCAATCCCTGCATACTGCATCTCAGCACCTGCTTACATTTGGCGTAGTCGGCAGGATGCAGTCCGCGAACGTAGAGGCAGCAGATCAGATGGTCATGGGTGCCCCAAGTGCCAGCCTACCCCTGGGGGCCATGCTCAGCAATCTCCCAAAGTTTACAAGGAGTAATTCACTGCTGTGGGACTGGACTGAGCTTTTTAAAGGCATGTTGAGGATGAACCCTATGACCCCCACTATGCAAGCAGAGATTGCTGTGATGGCCCTGGACAGGGAGGCTAGATGTTCTGTAATGCTTCGGTCCCCTCATGAATGGGACACCTTCACCAGTGTTGCAAATTTTAGAAGAGATGCATGTGGATTCCACTAATATTGCGGAAGCGTTTGTTTAGCCGTATTCAGAGGGAGGGAGAATCCGTGACACAATATAAGAATGCGCTACAAGAGGTGCACACGGTGATCGACAAGTGGGATAATGTGGGCGTGGGACCCCGTGATGTGATCTTGATGGATCAACTTGTAGCGGGCCTAAGAGACCCATTGCTTAAACAAGCTTTGCGTGAGCGCCTGTGTGCCGATCCGCGCATGACGTTCCTGGAGATTGGGGTGGAGGCGCAGGCAAGCTCACACACACACGCCTTGCATGGCTCACGTCCTCAACTTGGTGGTACAGCATTTTCTCAGCCGCTATCCTGGCCTGGGTGAGCTGCTCCACAAAGCACGTAAGCTGTGTGCTCATTTCTGCCGTTTGCATCCCTCTGCTCATCAACTTGCATCAAGTTTGTCCATGCCAGTTAATAGGTTGATATGCGATGTGCCAACATGGTGGAATTCCACTCTGCACATGTTGCAGCGACTGTGGCAGCAGCAACGAGCCCTTATGCAGTATGTCGTGTCATATAGCGTGGGCCAATGCAGTACGGATGTGGCGCATATTATGTTAGTGGGCACAGATTGAGAACCTCTGCACAGTTTCGAAATGGCTACTAAGATAGCGCTGACGACGCCGTCATTAGCATCACTATTCTGGTCACCTATATGCCGGAGCAGAGTTTGAATAGCCTGTGGGAGGAGATGGTGGTCCCAGAAGAAGAGGAGGAAGCAGAGGAGGATGCGGAAAGGATAACATTGTCTCTAAGTTCAAGACTGTCTTCACACAGGCGGGTGCCAAGGGAGGGTGGATTACTGCGATCGAGGGGGGCTGTTGATAACAGACAAACTGTTATTGAAGGTGCAAGATCTGAGGAACAAATAGAGGTGGAAGAGGTGATGGGTGAGCAACTGTCAGATGAAGAGGATAATCCTACCCTCTCTCTCTGTTGTTCAAGGTTGGCGGGAAAGGACAGAGGAAACGAGCCTCATTGTAACCCAACCATCAACACAGCATGGGCTTGTACCTCATGGTAAAGCCCGACATATGCCTTCTTGCTGCACTATCGGCAAAATGATCCCAGCATGGTTATGATTACAAATAATACTGACTACTGGGTTTCCACTTTATTAGATCCACATTATAAAACCAAATTTTGCCAGATGCTTCCCGCCCTAGAACGGGACCCACGAATGCTGGAGTATCGAAACATGCTTTTACACAACCTTAAGAGAACTTTTCCCCAAGACAGCAGTGAAGCACACAGTTCGCATCGCAGCTGCAGACTTCCAACCTTAGACCCGACAATTCGCAAATGCTAAAACATTAGCAGCAGCAGCAGTGGTGGAAGTGGAAGAAGCAATTTCTGTGAGTCCTTTGACACTTTTTTAAACCAACTCGTGCACCAGCACAACAGAGTCCAAGTCTTAGATGTGGTGAACAAATGGATAGGATGGTGCAGGAATATCTAGAAATAAAATATCAATACCATCAGGGAGGGTTTGGACCTGTTCACATTTTGGTCTTCCAAAATGGATGAGTGGCCTGAGCTCACCTAACACGCTTTGGAGGTTTTATCGTGCTTGGCAGCCAGCATTCTCTCAGACTGTGTCTCCAGCGCTGCTGGTGGTGTCCTGACGGATAAGCACGTCCGGCTGTCCCCTGAAAGTGTACACCGCCTAACTTTCATTAGGATGAACAAGTCATTGATCTCCAAGGACTTTTGCACCCAATCGCAGACTGTACAGACTAGGTGATATTGCATTTTTTAGTGTGATGCATTAATGTCACGTAGCTGCACTCTGTGATATCTTTAGTGTGGCTTCTGTGCCTGCTGTGGCTGCTGCTGCTGATTTTAACACAAATTTTTGGAAATATGAACACTCCTGGTTGGGTGTCCATCTTCTGGATTGGGTGTAGTGGAAGAACTGTCGGTCCTTATTATACTATTTCTACTGTGGTGAAATTGATGCCACGTCTGTGGTGTAAGGCCCTCATTTCTTTAAATATGAACACTCCTTGTTGGGTGTCCATCTGCTGGATTGGGTGTAGTGGAAGAACTGTCAGTCCCTTTTATACTATTTCCACTGTGGTCTTCAAACTGCTGGAAGTCTTCAAACAGAGGCTGGACAGACATCTGTCTGGGATGATTTAGAAAATCCTGCTTTGAGCAGGGGGTTGGACCAGATGGCCCAGGAGGTCCCTTCCAACTCTACTATTCTATGATTCTATGATGTCACTTTGGTGGTGTCTGCCAATAATTTTTGGAAATATGAACACTCCTGGTTGGGTGTCCATCTGCTGGACTGGGTGTAGTGGAAGAACTGTCGATCCCTATTATACTATTTCTACTGTGGTGAAATTGATGTCACTTCGGTGGTGTAAGGCCCTCATTTCTTTAAATGTGAACATTCCTTCTTGGGTGTCCATCTGCTGGATTGGGTGTAGTGGAAGAACTGTCGGTCCTTATACTATTTCTACTGTGGTGAAAATGATGGCACTTCTGTGGTGTAAGGCCCTCATTTCTTTAAATGTGAACACTCCTTGTTGGGTGTCCATCTGCTGAATTGGGTGTACAGTCATGGCCAAAAGTTTTGAGAATGACACAAATATTATATTTTCACATGATCTGCTGCCCTCTGGTTTTTATGTGTGTTTGACAGATGTTTTTATCACAGACAGAAATATAATTGCAAACATATGACTAACAAAAGCTTATATTGACAGTTAGAATGAGTTAATGCAGCAAGTCAATATTTGCAGTGTTGACCCTTCTTCTTCAGGACCTCTGCAATTCTCCCTGGCATGCTCTCAATCAACTTCTGGACCAAATCCTGACTGATAGCAGTCCATTCTTGCACAATCAATGCTTTCATTTTGTCAGAATTTTTAGGTTTTTGTTTGTCCACCCGTCTCTTGATGATTGACCACAAGTTCTCAATGGGATTAAGATCTGGGAAGTTTCCAGGCCATGGACCCAAAATCTCTATGTTTTGTTCCCTGAGCCATTTAGTTATCACCTTTGCTTTATGGCAAGGTGCTCCATCATGCTGGAAAAGGCATTGTTGATCGCCACACTGCTCTTGGAGGGTTGGGAGAAGTTGCTCTTGGAGAACATTCTGGTACCATTCTTTATTCATGGCTGTGTTTTTAGGCAAGACTGTGAGAGAGCCGATTCCCTTGGCTGAGAAGCAACCCCACACATGAATGGTTTCAGGATGCTTAACAGTTGGCATGAGACAAGACTGGTGGTAGCGCTCACCTTGTCTTCTCCGAATGAGGCGTTTTCCTGATGTCCCAAACAATCGAAAAGGGGATTCATCAGAGAAAATAACTTTACCCCAGTCCTCAGCAGTCCACTGCCTGTACCTTTTGCAGAATATCAGTCTGTCCATGATGTTTTTTCTGGAGAGAAGTGGCTTCTTTGCTGCCCTCCTTGAGACCAGGCCTTGCTCCAAGAGTCTCCGTGCCTCAGTGCATGCAGATGCACTCACACCTGCCTGCTGCCATGCCTGAGCAAGCTCTGCACTGCTGGTAGCCCGATCCCACAGCTGAAACACTTTTAAGAGACGGTCCTAGCGCTTGCTGGTCTTTCTTGGGCGCCCTGGAGCCTTTTTGGCAACAATGGAACCTCTCTCCTTGAAGTTCTTGATGATGCGATAGATTGTTGACTGAGGTGTAATCTTTCTAGCTGCAATACTCTTCCCTGTTAGGCCATTTTTGTGCATTGCAATGATGACTGCACGTGTTTCTTTAGAGATAACCATGGTTAACAGAAGAGAAACAATGATGCCAAGCACCAGCCTCCTTTTAAAGTGTCCAGTGGTGTCATTTTTAATCATGACAGATTGATCTCCAGCCATGTCCTCATCAACACCCACACCTGTGTTAATGGAGCAATCACTGAAAAGAGGTTAGCTGGTCCTTTTAAGGCAGGGCTGCAATGATGTTGAAATGTGTTTTGGGGGATAAAGTTCATTTTCTAGACAAATATTGACTTTGCAAGTAATTGCTGTTAAGCTGATCACTCTTTATAACATTCTGGAGTATATGCAAATTGCCATTAGAAAAAGTAAAGCAGTAGACTTTGTAAAAATTAATATTTGTGTCATTCTCAAAACTTTTGTCCATGACTGTAGTGGAAGACCTGTCGGTCAATATTATACTATTTCTACTGTGGTGAAATTGATGCCACTTCTGTGGTGGAAGGCCCTCATTTCTTTAAATGTGAACACTCCTTGGGTTTCCATCCTCTGGATTGGGTTAACTGGAAGAACTGTCAGTTCCTATTATACTATTTCTACTGTGATGAAATTGTTGGCACTTTGGTGGTATCTGCCAATAATTTTTAGAAATGTGAACATTCCTTGGGTTTCCATCCTCTGGATTGGGTACACTGGAAGAACTGTCGGTCCTTATTATACTATTTCTACTGTGATGAAGTTGATGCCTCTTCTGTGGTGTAAGGCCCTCATTTCTTTAAATGTCAACACTTTTTGTTGGGGGCACATCTGCTGGATTGGATTTAATGGAAGACCTGTCGGTCACTATTACACTATTTATACTGGGGTGAAATTAATGCCACTTCTGTGGTGTCTGCCAATAATTTTTGGAAATGTGAACACTCCTGGTTGGGTGTCCATCTGCTGGATTTGGTGTAGTGGAAGACCTGTCGATCCCTATTATACTATTTCTACTGTGGTGAAATTGATGCCATTTCTGTGGTGTAAGGCACTCATTTCTTTAAATGTGAACACTCCTTGTTTGTTGTCCATGTGCTGGATTGGGTGTAGTGGAAGAACTGTTTGTTCCTATTATACTATTTCTACTGTGGTGAATTTGATTCCTCTTCTGTGGTGTAAGGCCCTCATTTCTTTAAATGTGAACAAGCCTTATTGGTTGTCCATCTGCTGGATTGGGTGTAGTGGAAAAAATGTCGGTCCTTATTATACTGTTTCTACTGTGGTGAAATTGATTCCACTTCTGTGGTGTCTGCCAATAATTTTTGGAAATGTGAACACTCCTGGTAGGGTGTCCATCTGCTGGATTTGGTGTAATGGAAGACCTGTCGGTCCCTATTATACTATTTCTACTGTGGTGAAATTGATGCCGCTTCTGTGGTGTAAGGCCCTCATTTCTTTAAATGTGAACACTATTTGTAGGGTGTCCATCTGTTGGATTGAGTGTAGTGGAAGAACTGTCAGTCCCTATTATACTATTTCTACTGTGGTGAAATTGATGCCACTTTGGTGGTGTCTGTGTAAGGAGGTGGAAGGGTATTAACCCTTTAAGGTTTCATCCCCTTCAATTGTGTCAATATGTATACATGTGTGCTTTGTATAATGTTATGTAGATATATATGTGGGAGTTGAATGCTAGGTAGTTAGTGCATCCTTGGGGGCACTAGAGGAGGGCAGTAGGAGGATAGTGTATATATTTATGGGTTAAGTGTAGTTTGCAAGGGATCACTAATGGGGGAATGTTAGAGATCCAGTTTGGAAGTTATAAAAAGACGTCAGTGCAGTATTTAGGTTTGGCCACTAGATAGGGGCATAGAGCACATCCAGCCCATTAGACACAATAGTTAGGGACTTGTTGATAGAGAAGGATTGCCTCCAAGCGGGAATCTGTCAGGAAGTTCTCCTCGTAGCGGAGATCAGTCGGGGGTGGAACTTGCTAGTGTGAGGACGTCCACGTTCCTGGGACCTGAGCATAGGGTAGGAAGAAGAGGGGACCAGCAACCCCTGAAGAAGCCGGTGAAGGATTCACCGTGGTAGTGTGAGCCCAAAGTGAGTGGGTTTACACAGCAGTAGTCCAGTGGAAGAACCACTGAGGGAACGCTCAGCAGAAGAGGTCGTGCTGAAGCGTAGAAGCGTGTGGGCCATCAGAAGTATCCTGGCAGGATAACCAGAGAGGGGTGGACGACCTAGTAAATGTGTCTTTCTTATGCTGGATTGAAGTGTCTCCAGGGGAAGCAATTGAAGTGCAGTTTTCACAGGGCTCCTCGTACCGTCAATACTTAGTGGTCCATTCTGGTGTGGCAGCGAAGGAAAAGCAGCCTTGTGAAGAATGTACAGTCATGGCCAAAAGTTTTGAGAATGACACAAATATATTTTCACATGATCTGCTGCCTTCTGGTTTTTATGTGTGTTTGACAGATGTTTTTATCACAGACAGAAATATAATTGCAAACATATGAGTAACAAAAGCTTATATTGACAGTTAGAATGAGTTAATGCAGCCAGTCAATATTTGCAGTGTTGAATCTTCTTCTTCAGGACCTCTGCAATTCTCCCTGGCATGCTCTCAATCAACTTCTGGACCAAATCCTGACTGATAGCAGTCCATTCTTGCACAATCAATGCTTTCATTTTGTCAGAATTTTTAGGTTTTTGTTTGTCGACCCGTCTCTTGATGATTGACCACAAGTTCTTAATGGGATTAAGATCTGGGGAGTTTCCAGGCCATGGACCCAAAATCTCTATGTTTTGTTCCCTGAGCCATTTAGTTATCACCTTTGCTTTATGGCAAGGTGCTCCATCATGCTGGAAAAGGCATTGTTGATCGCCAAACTGCTCTTGGAGGGTTGGGAGAAGTTGCTCTTGGAGGACATTCTGGTACCATTCTTTATTCATGGCTGTGTTTTTAAGCAAGACTGTGAGAGAGCAGATTCCCTTGGCTGAGAAGCAACCCCACACATGAATGGTTTCAGGATGCTTAACAGTTGGCATGAGACAAGACTGGTGGTGACGCTCACCTTGTCTTCTCCGAATGAGGCGTTTTCCTGATGTCCCAAACAATCGAAAAGGGGATTCATCAGAGAAAATAACTTTACCCCAGTCCTCAGCAGTCCACTGCCTGTACCTTTTGCAGAATATCAGTCTGTCCATGATGTTTTTTCTGGAGAGAAGTGGCTTCTTTGCTGCCCTCCTTGAGACCAGGCCTTGCTCCAAGGTCTCCACCTCACAGTGCGTGCAGATGCACTCATACCTGCCTGCTGCCATTCCTGAGCAAGCTCTGCACTGCTGGTAGCCCAATCCCGCAGCTGAAACACTTTTAAGAGACGGTCCTGGCGCTTGCTGGTCTTTCTTGGGTGCCCTGAAGCCTTTTTGGCAACAATGGAACCTCTCTCTTTGAAGTTCTTGATGATGCGATAGATTGTTGACTGAGGTGCAATCTTTCTAGCTGCGATACTCTTCCCTGTTAGGCCATTTTTGTGCATTGCAATGATGACTGCACGTGTTTCTTTAGAGATAACCATGGTTAACAGAAGAGAAACAATGATGCCAAGCACCAGCCTCCTTTTAAAGTGTCCAGTGGTGTCATTCTTACTTAATCATGACAGATTGATCTCCAGCCATGTCCTCATCAACACCCACACCTGTGTTAATGGAGCAATCGTTGAAAAGAGGTTAGCTGGTCCTTTTAAGGCAGGGCTGCAATGATGTTGAAATGTGTTTTGGAGGATAAAGTTCATTTTCTAGCCAAATATTGCCTTTGCAAGTAATTGCTGTTAAGCTGATCACTCTTTATAACATTCTGGAGTATATGCAAATTGCCATTAGAAAAAGTGAAGCAGTAGACTTTGTAAAAATTAATATTTGTGTCATTCTCAAAACTTTTGGCCATGACTGTATTGCTGGTATCGTGTAAGAAGTGCTTATGGTGTCTTGGATGTGCTGTGTCCAGAGGAAAATAAAGCAGAACTGTTTGACGTGATTCTGGACTCTGACTCTAATTGCTCCGTACACTCCCACACGGGAGGAGAACACCCTAGAACATTAGACATTACAGAGGTAAAACATCACACAGCTTCCAGTACACCGGCCTCGCGGCCGTCCTTTTACATCTGCCAATAATTTTGGGAAATGTGAACACTCCTTGTTGGGTGTCCATCCTCTGGGTTGGGTGTAGTGGAAGAACTGTTGATCCTTATTATACTATTTCTACTGGGGTGAAATTGATGCCACTTCTGTGGTATAAGGCCCTCATTTCTTTAAATGTGAACACTCCCTGTTGGGTGTCCATCTGCTGGATTGGGTGTAGTGGAAGAACTGTCGGTCCCTATTATACTATTTCTACTGTGGTGAAATTGATGCCACTTCTGTGGTATAAGGCCCTCATTTCTTTAAATGTGAACACTCCCTGTTGGGTGTCCTTCTGCTGGATTGGGTGTAGTGGAAGAACTGTCGGTCCCTATTATACTATTTCTACTGTGGTGAAATTGATGCCACTTCTGTGGTGTAAGGCCCTCATTTCTTTAAATGTGAATACTCCTGGTTGGGTGTCCATCTGGTGGTGTAGTGGAAGAACTGTCGGTCCATATTATACTATTTCTGCTGTGGTGAAATTAATGCCACTGTTGTGGAGTCTGCCAATAATTTTTGGAAATGTCCTGGTTGAGTCTCCTTCATGCGTGTTGCCTGTAGAAGTAGGCCTCCGAGATCGTCAGGTCTCCACTTCTTTGGATTCAACTACCCATGTTACTATACTATCCTTAAATTTTTCTGACAATGGTAGTCTACAAAACTGATATTTGTGCCACCTGAGTGTGACTCAGCATGAAAGCAGGTAGAGGTGTTGCATGTGGTGTCAGGGCTCCCAGCAAAGAGGTCTACACCAATCCCTCACCCACCTCGTCTTACTGTGACGTTCAATTGAAAGTTGTAAATGCTGTCCCAGACCCAGATACCTCATGCCTGGCTGATTGTTGCAATGCCATGCTAAAATCTGTACTGTGGGTAAATTTAGGCCACTTTCCTTGTATCTGTCCCTCATTTGATGTGTTTTGACAGCATTTGGGGCCATTATAAGGTGTTGTGCATGCGTTTGTTTTTGCCTCCCATTGAGGTAAATGGCGTTTGGCAAATATTCGACTAATTAATCGGAGAATATTGCAAATTCGGCAAACGTAATCCGAACTAAACATTGAAATATTCACTCATCTCTACTTACCTCTCATACAATCCCTTGCAGCTCAACTTGTGGTATCCTCCTGGCGAGTGCTGCCAGCAAATATGCGATGAAGGGGCCCTGTTCGCAGAAGCACTCTTTATTTATGCTCACCGGGCACCATACAACAATAAGGGCAGCAATGCCCTGATGGCGACCCTGCATACACAGCTCCACTCTAAACACTTCATACACACACAGAACTCCACTCTGTACACATCATACACACACAGGTTTGCTTCGTACACATCATGCACACACAGAGCTCCACTCTGTACACATCATACACACACAGGTCTGCTTTGTACACATCATACACACACAGGTCTGCTTTGTACACATCATACACACACAGGTCTGCTTCGTACACATCATACACACACAGAACTCCACTCTGTACACATCATGCACACACAGAGCTCCACTCTGTACACATCATACACACACAGGTCTGCATCGTACACGTCATAAACACAGTCTGCTTCGTACACATCATACACACAGTCTGCTTCGTACACATCATACACACACAGAACTCCACTCTGTACACATCATACACACACAGGTCTGCATCGTACACGTCATACACACAGTCTGCTCGTACACGTCATACACACAGTCTGCTTCGTACACATCATACACACACAGAACTCCACTCTGTACACATCATACACACACAGGTCTGCTTCGTACACATCATACACAGAGCTCCACTCTGTGCACATCATTCACACACAGAACTCCACTCTGTACAAATCATACACACACAGAACTCCACTCTGTACACATCATACACACACAGAACTCCACTCTGTACACATCATACACACACAGGTCTGCTTCGTACACATCATACACACAGAACTCCACTCTGTACACGTCATACACACAGAGCTCCACTCTGTACACATCACATACACAGGTCTGCTTCGTACACATTATACACACACAGAACTCCACTCTGTACACATCATACACACACAGAGCTCCACTCTGTACAAATCATACACACACAGAGCTCCACTCTGTACAAATCATACACACACAGAGCTCCACTCTGTACACATCATACACACACAGAACTCCACTCTGTACATGTCATACACACACAGGTCTGCTTCGTACACGTCATACACACACAGAACTCCACTCTGTACACATCATGCACACACAGAACTCCACTCTGTACACATCATACACACACAGGTCTGCTTCGTACACATCATACACACACAGAACTCCACTCTGTACACGTCATACACACACAGGTCTGCTTCGTACACATCATTCACACACAGAACTCCACTCTGTACACATCATGCACACACAGAGCTCCACTCTGTACACATCATACACACACAGGTCTGCTTCGTACACATCATACACACACAGAACTCCACTTGTACACATCATACACACACAGGTCTGCTTCGTACACGTCATACACACGCAGAACTCCACTCTGTACAAATCATACACACACAGAGCTCCACTCTGTACACATCATGCACACACAGAACTCCACTCTGTACACATCATGCACAGACAGAACTCCACTCTGTACACATCATACACACACAGGTCTGCTTCGTACACATCATACACACACAGAACTCCACTCTGTACACGTCATACACACACAGGTCTGCTTCGTACACGTCATACACACACAGGTCTGCTTCGTACACATCATTCACACACAGAACTCCACTCTGTACACATCATGCACACACAGAGCTCCACTCTGTACACATCATACACACACAGGTCTGCTTCGTACACGTCATACAAACAAAGGTCTGCTTCGTCACATCATACACACACAGAACTCCACTCTGTACACATCATACACACACAGGTCTGCTTCGTATACGTCATACACACGCAGAACTCCACTCTGTACACATCATACACACACAGGTCTGCTTCGTACACGTCATACACACACAGGTCTGCTTCGCACACGTCATACACATACAGAATTCCACTCTGCACACATCATACACACACAGAGCTCCACTCTGTACACATCATACACACACAGGTCTGCTTCGTACACGTCATACACACACAGGTCTGCTTCGTACACATCATACACACACAGAACTCCACTCTGTACACGTCATACACACACAGAACTCCACTCTGTACACGTCATACACACACAAGTCTGCTTCGTACACATCATTCACACACAGAACTCCACTCTGTACACATCATGCATACAGAGCTCCACTCTGTACACATCATACACACACAGGTCTGCTTCGTACACGTCATACACACACAGGTCTGCTTCGCACACGTCATACACATACAGAATTCCACTCTGCACACATCATACACACACAGAGCTCCACTCTGTACACATCATACACACACAGTTCTGCTTCGTACACGTCATACACACACAGGTCTGCTTCGTACACATCATACACACACAGAACTCCACTCTGTACACGTCATACACACACAGAACTCCACTCTGTACACGTCATACACACACAAGTCTGCTTCGTACACATCATTCACACACAGAACTCCACTCTGTACACATCATGCATACAGAGCTCCACTCTGTACACATCTGTAATGTATGTAGTACAGTTCATATAGCGTCTTGTGCTTGGGTGCGATGAAAATACATGAGACACAGGTTTGATATAGAAGGTCTTGTATTACTTCATACAAGTGGCAAAAATAGTCACACAGTTTGCAGATACAGAAGCAGGAGACACAGCAGGCCAGAGTAACTTAAGCTCAGCAATCACTCTCCACAACAGGTTCAGGATCTTCTTCTCTGTTACCGTAAGTCCATGCAAACGTGGATCTTTCAAAGAGCAGGGTTCCAGAGTCCACAAGTGTTCAGAGTTCCTCAGTAGGAATAGCTGGAGTACATAGTCCAAGGCTTCCAGGAGTCAGGTCACAGGTTCACTGCAGGCTAGATTCTGAAGCACTGATTGCTCAGCTGTGGCTGCTTAAGAAGCAAGAGGGAGAGAATCAGGGCGGGAACATGAAAGCTGAAAACTCCATATTGACTGAGGGCAAGATAGCTGCAGCAAGACAGAAAGCAAAATGGCTGACGGAAAACTGAGTTTCAAGAACATGTACAAAGAACCTTACATTACTCCCCCTTAGGGACAACCTCCGGATGGCCTCAGACCAGGCTTGTCTGGGTACCTCTGATGAAACTGGCGGAGCAAACGAGGAGCATTAACGTTATTGACTGGTTCCCATGAGTTGTCCTCCACTGGGTAGCCCTGCCATTTAATCAAATATTGTAACTGATTCCTGTATAACCTGGAATCTAGAATTCTTTCCACCACAAATTCTTCCTGACCATCGACTAGCACTGGGTCAGGGCAAGGAGAAGAACGTCCAGGAAACGTATTGGGTGTTGCAGCCTTTAGTAGGGATACATGAAAGACAGGGTGGATTCTCATAGTTCTAGGCAGTTGAAGATGACAAGCAACGGCACTTATAATTTTACTGATTTTATAGGGTCCAATGTACTTATGTCCCAACTTAGACGATGGAATCCTTAACTTAAGATTTCTGGTTGACAGCCAGACCAGGTCTCCTACCTTGAAAACTGGTGCAGGTTTACGAAATTTATCTGCTGCTTTCTTGTACCTTTCCTGAGCCAATTCCAGATTCTCCTTTAGAAGATCCATATTCTTCTGTAAAGACGTGATTCTTTCGGCCACTGCTGGTAAAGGCGTTTCTATGGGAAATCGTGGAAGAATGTTAGGATGATAACCTAGATTGGAGTAAAAAGGAGACTGCTTAGTGGAGGCGCTCTGAGAGTTGTTATAAGAGAACTCAGTCAATGGAAGTAGATCCACCCAATCATCCTGTAGGTGGCAGATAAAGCAGCGGAGATACTGCTCCAGAGTTTGATTGGTTTGTTCGGTCTGTCCATTAGTCTGGGGATGAAAAGCAGAAGAAAGGTTTACTTTAATGTCCAATGCTGCACAGAAATTTTGCCAAAAACTTAAGGGAATTGCTCACCTGGAATGGTTGTGAGAAGTCACAACCACTGTCATCACAGAAAGTACAACTGGACGTCTGATATCCACAGTTACAGCAGACACAAAAGAGGGAAGAGAAAAAAAAAAAACAATAGTGTTTACCTGTGGTAACACTGCAGAGAGAAAAAAAAATTAAGGGAACTGCTCACCTGGAATGGTTGTGAGAAGTCACAACCACTATCATCACAGAAAGTTCAACCGGACATCTGATATCCACAGTTACAGCAGACACAAAAGAGGAAGAGAAAAAAAAAAACAATAGTGTTTACCTGTGGTAACACTGCAGAAAAAAAAACTTAAGGGAATTGCTCACCTGGAATGGTTGTGAGAAGTCACAACCACTGTCATCACAGAAAGTACAACTGGACGTCTGATATCCACAGTTACAGCAGACACAGCCTTCCCAGACCCAGCAGACACTAACGTTTTGGCTTCAGAATCTTGTAATGTATGTAGTACAGTTCATATAGCGTCTTGTGCTTGGGTGCGATGAAAATACATGAGACACAGGTTTGATATAGAAGGTCTTGTATTACTTCATACAAGTGGCAAAAATAGTCACACAGTTTGCAGATACAAAAGCAGGAGACACAGCAGGCCAGAGTAACTTAAGCTCAGCAATCACTCTCACAACAGGTTCAGGATCTTCTTCTCTGTTACCGTAAGTCCATGCAAACGTGGATCTTTCAAAGAGCAGGGTTCCAGAGTCCACAAGTGTTCAGAGTTCCTCAGTAGGAATAGCTGGAGTACATAGTCCAAGGCTTCCAGGAGTCAGGTCACAGGTTCACTGCAGGCTTGATTCTGAAGCACTGATTGCTCAGCTGTGGCTGCTTAAGAAGCAAGAGGGAGAGAATCAGGGCGGGAACATGAAAGCTGAAAACTCCATATTGACTGAGGGCAAGATAGCTGCAGCAAGACAGAAAGCAAAATGGCTGACGGAAAACTGAGTTTCAAGAACATGTACAAAGAACCTTACAACATCATACACACACAGGTCTGCTTCGTACACGTCATACACACAAAGGTCTGCTTCGTACACATCATACACACACAGAACTCCACTCTGTACACGTCATACACACACAGAGCTCCACTCTGTACACATTATACACACACAGAACTCCACTCTGTACACATCATACACACACAAGTCTGCTTCGTACACATCATACACACACAGAACTCCACTCTGTACACATCATACACACACAGGTCTGCTTCGTACACGTGATACACACACAGGACTCCACTCTGTTCACATCATACACACACAGGTCTGCTTCGTACACATCATACACACACAGAACTCCACTCTGTGCACATCATACACACACAGGTCTGCTTCGTACATGTCATACACACACAGAACTCCACTCTGTACACATCATACACACACAGAACTCCACTCTGTACACATCATACACACACAGGTCTGCTTCGTACACGTCATACACACACAGGTCTGCTTCGTACACGTCATACACACACAGAACTCCACTCTGTACACATCATACACACACAGAGCTCCACTCTGTACAAATCATACACACACAGAGCTCCACTCTGTACACATCATACACACACAGGTCTGCTTCGTACACGTCATACACACACAGAACTCCACTCTGTACACATCACACACACACAGGTCTGATTAGTACACGTCATACACACACAGGTCTGCTTCGCACACGTCATACACAGAACTCCACTCTGTACACATCATACACACACAAAGCTCCACTCTGTACACATCATAAACACACAGAACTCCACTCTGTACACATCATACACACACAAAGCTCCACTCTGTACACATCATAAACACACAGAACTCCACTCTGTACACATCATACACACACAAAGCTCCACTCCGTACACGTCATACACACACAGAACTCCACTCTGTACACATCATACACATACAAGTCTGCTTCGTACACGTCATACACACACAGGGCGGCTTTGTACACATCATACACACACAGAACTTCACTTCGTACACGTCATACACACACAGAACTCCTCTTGTACACATACACAGAGCTCCACTCCATACACATCATACAAAGATCCGCTCATTACACATCATGCACACAGCTCTGCTCCATATACATAGAAGATCAACAACAATGGACTTCAAAGGACTTCCCACCATGGATGCAATTGTTTCTTCTTAATTCCCTCCACAACAGCACTACTGTGAACTGTGAGGACATCTACTGGTTGAGTAGTGAACTGCATCTCATATATGTTTTATAAAAAGACCAATACTACAATCACACATGAGCGATTTATAATTTTTTTTTGTAATTTTTTTCATTATTTTCCACTTTTCGTTGTATTTTTAACTTACATAATTTTGTATGTTTTATTAATTATTTTATCATGGTTTATTTGTTACTTTTATGTAAGTAAATACTTTTATATGTTAAAAAAAAAATCACACTGTCATTCCCTCCTAAATGATTATTTAAACAGCATTTTGTCCGCCTATCACATAACACCTGATAAAGGGTCCGATGCAGAGCCGAACCCCGGTTTGTGATTTTTGAAAACCCTAAAATGAAAGTATTTATTTTTAATTACCGCATCCTCACTAATTCTACTGGCAGCGCACCAACATAACCTCTAACGTTTTTATACCTTCTGTACACATACAGCTCTGCTCCATACATACAGTGGGGAAAGTATTTTATACACTGCTGATTTTGCAAATTTTCCCTCCTACAAAGTATGGAGAGCTCTGTACTTTTTATCATAGGTACATTTCAACTGCGAGAGATAGAATCTGGAAAAAAAATGCAGAAAATAACATTGTATGATTTTTACATAATTAATTTGCATTTTATCGCTTGAAATAAATATTTGATACAATAGAAAATCAGAACCTAATATCTGGGTCAGAAACCTTTGTTTGCAATTGCAGAGGTCAGACGTTTCCTGTAGTTCTTGACCGTTTGCACACACTGCAGCAGGGATTTTGGCTCACTCCTCCATACAGATCTTCTCCAGATCTTTCAGGTTTTGGGCTGTCGCTGGGCAACATTGAATTTTAGTTCCCTCCAAAGATTTTGTATTGGGTTCAGGTCTGGAGACTGGCTAGGTCACTCAAGGAGCTTGAAATGCTTCTTACGGAGCCACTCCTTAGTTGCCCTGTCTGTGTGTTTCGGGTCATTGTCATGCTGGAATACCCAGCCACAACTCATCTTCAATGTTCTTACTGAGGGAAGGAGGTTGTTGTCCAAAATCTCACGATACATGACCCCATCCGTGCTCCCTTCAATACCGTGCTATCGTCCCGTCCCCTTTGCAGAAAAGCACCCCCAAAGTTTGATGTTTCCCCCACCATGCTTCACGGTTGGGACGGTATTCTTGAGGTTGTACTATATATAGCCCATTCTCTACTTCTGATCATAACCCACCATCAAACTTCATCGCACTCAAAAGCATTAAAAATATTGGCTGGTGACTAGCTCATCCAGCCTTTATCTACCCCCACTTCCTCAAGATGGCTGGACCATCATTTTAAATAAGCACCTGTACTTTGTGGCACCCCAACCACATTGCAAATGGTACGCTCTTACAGGCAGGGTCATCAATATCTTTGCATTAATTATCGTTAACTTTGTTATGATTGTTGTATATGAACTGTTGAATTATAAAGTGCTGAGGAATATATTGGCGCTTTATAAAGATTATTATCCTACTTCTTCCTCCAAACATGGCGAGTGAAGTTGCTACCAAAGAGTTCTATTTTAGTCTCATCTGACCACATGACCTTCCTCCATGCCTCCTATGGATCATCCAGATGGTCATGAGCAAACTTCAAATGGGCCTGGACATGTGCTGGCGTGAGCAGGGGGACCTGGCGTGCACTGCAGGATTTTAATCCATGACGGCATACTGTGGTCCCGGCCCTCTTCAGGTCATTGACCAGGTCCTTCCGTGTAGTTCTGGACTGATTCCTGACCTTTCTCAGAATCATCCTTACCCCACGAGGCGATATCTTGCATGGAGCCCATGGAAAATTGACAGTCATCTTGTGTTTCTTCCATTTACTAATAATTGTACCAACACTTATTACCTTCTCACCAAGCTGCTTGCCTATTGTCCTGTAGTTCATCCCAGCCTTGTGCAGTTCTACAATTTTGTCCCTGGTGTCCTTAGACAGTTCTTTGGTCTTGGCCATGGTGGACAGGTTGGAGTTTGATTGATTGAGTGTGTGAACAGGTGTCTTTTATACAGGTAACAAGTTCAAACAAGTGCAATTGATACAGGTAACGAGTGCAGAGTAGGAGTCTTCTTAAAGAATAGCTAACAGACCTGTGAGAGACAGAATTCTTGCAGGTTGGTAGGTGATCAAATACTTATTTCATGCAATAAAATGCAATTCAATTATGTTAAAATCATACAATCTGATTTTCTGGATTTTTTTTAAGATTCTGTCTCTCACAGTTGAAGTGTACTATCGATGAAAATTGAAGACCTTTCTATTCTTTGTAGGTGGGAAAATTGAAAAAATGGGCAGTGTATGAAATACTTATTTTCCCCACTGCATACTGTATGCATAATATACACACACACAGCTCCACTCTATACATACTGTATCAGGCGTCTTTCACACATCCATGTCTCTGATATGTGTGGTTTTCACACGTATCGGAGACATTGGACACACGTAGATCCATTCAAATGAATGGGTCTGTGCACGTCAGTCTTTCCACGGACCGTGTGTCCGTGGGCAAAACAAGCTGACATGTCCATTTTTTACCGTCAGCATGGGCCGCAAAACGTCCCACACACGAAGAACACACATTGATGTAATCCGTGTGACACGCATCGGCACCGGGGAAGAAGCGCTACAGTAAGTGGTTACCCCTATTTTCTATAACCAGCCTGGCAAAACTCACAGCTGGGTGCTACAACCCTCAGCTGTCAGTTTTAGCAAGGTTGGTTATCAAGAATAGAGGGGTCTCCACGCTGTTTTTTTATTTAAATAAATAACTAAAAAAATGGCATGGGGTCCCCCATTTTTGATGACCATTTCTAACCTCGGGGCTTGATGTCACCTGACAATACAAAGGTGACATCAACCCCCCCAACTTTCACCCCACTTGCCACAGCTACAGAGCAAGTGGTAAGAGCCGGGCAAAGTGCCAGTATTGGCGCATCTAGTAGATGTGCCTTTTCTGGGCAGCTGCGGGCTGCTGTTTTTTAGGCTGGGGGGCCTATATCAATGGCCCATTACCAGCCTGAGAATACCAGCCCCTAGCTGTGAGCTTTAGCAAGGCTGGTTGTCAAAAGTGGGGGGGACCCCACACCGTTATTAATTTAAATAATTTAAAAAACAGCGTGGGGACACCTCTATTCTTGATAACCAATCTTGCTGAAGCTGAGGGTTGCGGCCCCCAGCTGTGAGTTTTGCCAGGCTGGTTATAGAAAATAGGGGGAACCTACGCCAGGTTTTTCATTCATTTATTTAGATACAGCGCAGGTGGCGGGTGAGGAATACCCTCATCATCCCGCTCCTGTTGTCACTGTTCTTAGCAGCAGCAGGTGTAGGTTGATGGGAGTAATAGTCCCAAAAGCTCCCACCTGCTGTCATCATTCTGACTTTAATATAACTCTCATCATTCTTCCCTGCTTACGCTGATCGCCGGCAGAGCCACGGAGAATGATGACAGACGTCTTCAGCACCTGACGCCGGGGAACAGCGCTTACTGTAGCGCTTCTTCCCCAGCGGCCGTCCGTGTGGTACTGATGCGGCACACAGTTGCCACGTCTGCCGCAAGTATTACATACACGGACACGGATATCTCCGGTACTGGAAGTAAACTGATGTGTGAAAGAGGCCTCATACACGAACAGCTCCGCTCTATACAACTCTCACACATATAACTCTGCTCTGTAAACATTATACACACACGGCTCTGCTCCATACACACCCTACACACACAGCTCTGCTGTATATGTATCGTACACATGGCTCCGCTTCTTACACAATATCCACAAGGCTCTGCTCCATACACATTGTACATATGCAGCTCTGCTCTGTACACATAATATACACAAAAAATGCAAGTCATAAAAGAAAAAAGAAAGTCGAAAAGATAGTGAGAAATACAAGAGAGATAAGGGCACACCCCTTCCGTCAAGCAGGATGAGAAGGCTGGTGAGGAAGTAAACTTCGAATGAAGGATAGCATGTGTAGATAAGTCTTTTTGCTTTAAACTTTTTCATGTCCATTAATATATTTAATGCCTAAACACAAAAGAGCAAAAATAGGAAGTTTTGAGGATTTCCACATTCTATGAATAATAATTTGGTGCACTTAAAGAATAAAGTGTATAAATAGCCCACTTTGACACTGAGTCACTTCTCACTGACAAGCTGTAAGGTGCGGAAGTCGGAGGTCAAAAGCCAGGAGGGTACATCAAAAATAAAGGAATAAGACAAACGGATGGTCAATGGCAAAGTCAGGGGTCAAGTAACTAAGGTCAGAGTGTACCAAAGGCAAAAAGGGTAATACAAACGAGTAGTCAAAAGGCAAATCCAAAGTTCCACAACAACAAAGAACAGAAACAAAGAAAGATCAGAACAAAGAGCAAACACACCACTGGGCAAGGCTACAACTGGAACTGTGCTGCTAAATAGCAGGTAATCACCCAGAGTGGGAGACACCTAGAGGAAACCCCACAGGCCTTTCTAGATTGGACAGGTGGGATGTCATTTACAATACTGACAGCCCAGCATGCCCCTGCCTTAGACTGGACGGCTGGGATGTCACTCACAATACTGATAGCCCGGCAGGCCCTTGATGCTATAAGGCAGCTGAGCTGTCACTCACAGCATCCTTAGGTCACCATGAGTGGTGGAATTGTGACACCTACGAATGACTGCAGGAGCTGGGAACATAGAGTGCAAGGCTGTAAAATCCATGTCTTGACAAGCTCCTGCGATCTCTGCCCCTGCTGCTAGACAGAGCATGGCTGGCGCTGTACTTGCCAGCAAAGGAATGTTTCTGTTGGACTCTAATTCTCCTGGGACACAAGTGATTTTTTAGTATCGTTCAGAACTGGTATTAAAAGCATAAAAGCTGACACAATCTCCTGATGTTTCTGTCTGTCTCAGACTGTAGACTTTAGATCTGACTGAAGAGATCCATGGATCTCAAGATCTAGCCCATAACAATATTCCCACACCAAAAGTTTGGTTAGTCTTCAGTTCTGCCTGTGAGCCCTACAAGAATCTTGTGACTCGCAGGTCGCTCGGGATTAAGAATATTCTTCAATTTGCAGCTAAGTATTTTTGGTGGCCAACTTCAGTTATGTTATGCGCTCCCTACTCACTGCGCTATATTCCTTTGAATATGCATTGACATTGCGCTTGATCACCGTCTGTAAAGAGAAGAGAGCAAAAGAGCGCACTGTCGGTGAGCATTGAAAAGGAGAGAGCACAGCACACAGGAAGAACAGAGACCAACCCTTGAAACATATTATTGCTAACATGCCATTTCAGTTTCGGATAAGTTATTCATCTGTATGGTATTCCAAAAATTATCATGCCTGTATTTCATCCTCCTTTTGTTTTGTTTTTTTCAACCTCTAATATGGACATTCCAGAGGTTGAAAAAATCTGAGGATAAATTATTTTTTATGTGGAATGTAGTCAGAGAAAATTAGAAAAAAAGCACAGAGAGGTCAGACCATCAGCTAATAAAATATATTACACTGGCCCAAGCCTTGAAGTTGGGGACAAGGGGTGGATGTCCAGTAAAAACAACAAGTTTAAAGGGGTTCAAGTCAGCAGTTGGATCGTCACCCACAGACATATGACTGGAATGAGTTCATTCATGTGGCGAGTTCAATGAATCTACTCATATTATAGGTCAGAGAACCAGGACCTATATTTGATTAGCAACTATCCTGATCATGTACATTCATGACTGATGTCATATGTGGTCCAAGTGAGAGGCATGGGAAAACATCTTGAAGACACCATTATAATATTTATTGTGGAAGGTTAGCAATAAATGGTAGGCAAAAACATCTGTTCAAAATTGCAGGACAGCTTATTGAATGTAAACATAAACCTGCTTGTCCAGGAGCTCATAAAGTCCAACAGTAGTAATGCTTTTCTTCAGCAAGAATTTTTTTTTATATAACACAATTCTTTTCGTACGCCAACAGGATATCATGGAGAGGTTCACTCTTTAGAGGTCAAAAATAGCTCGTCTGTGTCTAGTACCATCTGTTTTTTTTCAGCAGAACTCAGTTTTCCTGCTTCTCTAGACACATGGCTTTCCTCTTTCCTGCTTACAGGCATGCTCCTTTTTTAATCATCTCTAGAGGTCCAAATGGAACCTTAGCTTAGCAGGTCCAAAATCTGGAGTGACCATCAAACCCAGGTTCTAAAGTCGCGTCTAAATCTCAAACCCTAGAAACCACTTAAATAAGACTTAAATGTTGCTCAGTACCAAAATCCCCATTAGAATTATATCAGTGAGAACAACCTCAGTGGTACATACAGTACAGACCAAAAGTTTGGACACACCTTCTCATTTAAAGATTTTTCTTTATTTTCATGACTATGAAAATTGTACATTCACACTGAAGGCATGAAAACTATGAATTAACACATGTGGAATTATATACTTAACAAAAAAGTGTGAAACAACTGAAAATATGTCTTATATTCTAGGTTCTTCAAAATAGTGACCTTTTGCTTTGATGACTGCTTTACACATTCTTGGCATTCTCTTGATGAGCTTCAAGAGGTAGTCACCGGAAATGGTCTTCCAACAATCTTGAAGGAGTTCCCAGAGATGCTTAGCACTTGTTGGCCCTTTTGCCTTCACTCTGCGGTCCAGCTCACCCCAATCAGGTCAGGTGACTGAGGAGGCCAGGTCATCTGGCGTACCACCCCATCACTCTCCTTCTTGGTTAAATAGCCCTTACACAGCCTGGAGGTGTTTGGGGTCATTGTCCTGTTGAAAAATAAATGATGGTCCAACTAAACGCAAACCGGATGGAATAGCATGCCGCTGCAAGATGCTGTGGTAGCCATGCTGGTTCAGTATGCCTTCAATTTTGAATAAATCCCCAACAGTGTCACCAGCAAAGCACCTCCACACCATCTCCTCCATGCTTCACGGTGGGAATCAGGCATGTAGAGTCCATCCGTTCACCTTTTCTGCATCGCACAAAGACATGGTGGTTGGAACCAAAGATCTCAAATTTGGACTCATCAGACCAAAGCACAGATTTCCACTGGTCTAATGTCCATTCCTTGTGCCTGTCCTTCGCAGTGGTTTCCTAGCAGCTATTTTACCATGAAGGCCTGCTGCACAAAGTCTCCTCTTAACAGTTATTGTAGAGATGTGTCTGCTGCTAGAACTCTGTGTGGCATTGACCTGGTCTCTAATCTGAGCTGTTGTAAACCTGCGATTTCTGAGGCTGGTGACTCGGATAAACTTATCCTCAGAAGCAGAGGTGACTCTTGGTCTTCCTTTCCTGGGGCGGTCCTCATGTGAGCCAGTTTCTTTGTAGCGCTTGATGGTTTTTGCAACTGCACTTGGGGACACTTTCAAAGTTTTCACAATTTTTCGGACTGACTGACCTTCATTTCTTAAAGTAATGATGGCCACTCGTTTTTCTTTACTTAGCTGCTTTTTCTTGCCATAATACAAATTCTAACAATCTATTCAGTAGGACTATCAGCTGTGTATACACCAGACTTCTGCACAACACAACTGATGGTCCCAACCCCATTTTATAAGGCCAGAAATCCCACTTATTGAACCTGACAGGGCACACCTGTGAAGTGAAAACCATTTCCGGTGACTACCTATTGAAGCTCATCAAGAGAATGTCAAGAGTGTGCAAAACAGTAATCAAAGCAAAAGGTGGCTACTTTGAAGAACCTAGAATATAAGACATAATTTCAGTTGTTACACACTTTTTTGTTAAGTATATAATTCCACATGTGGTAATTCATAGTTTTGATGCCTTCAGTGTGAATTTACAATTTTCATAGTCATGAAAATACAGAAAAATCTTTAAATGAGGTGTGTCCAAACTTTTGGTCTGTACTGTACCTACCATCCAGTAATTTCACCCCTGGCTCCTTACACATTCCCCATCCCACTCAAGGCCAGGGGACTCTGTGTTTGACAATACCAAGCATTGAGCCCACAACAAAACTTCAACATTTACATATCACTATTGTGTTGCAAAAAAAATCTCTGGATTCCTGTTTTTGGGACTCGGACAGGGTTTTCTCCATTAGTAACTTTTCAAATATCGGAGTAAAATTCCAGGAATTGCATTGAGGTGGCTACCGGTGAATATTTCTTTCTTCAGGACGTAATTAAATCTATATGGTACAGTTATATTGGCTTTCTTTGTAGCTTATCTTACTTATGTCATTAACTTCCTTAACCTTATCAGTTTGCCAAGAATTTTCTTGCAATTGTGGGTACCAGTACCAACACAGAATCAGCAGGATTAAATTGCCTAATCTGGGCAGACCTGTAAATTCAGCTCAATATTTCTTGTGCCTTTTCCAGGTGTTCCTTCACTATTGGCTTAACACTAGATATTCGACTCTGAATTTGTTCAACATGTTGGATTACACGTCTATGGGGTATACTTTCACTCTCCCACATCTCTATAGCAATATTCGGCAATTGTCTGGGTTGTCTCCCATACAGTAATTCAAATGAGGAAAGCCCAGCTGAGGACTAACGGAACTGAAACACAAGTATTTCAAAGGACAATCCCCCTCCCAATCATCCTGCTCCACTTTTCTCAACATCGTCTTTAAGGTTTCATTAAAACTCTTTACAAGGCCAAATTCTTTGGGGATGCTAGTACAGAGGTTCCCAGCTGTTTTATTTTCAAGCAGAATATCATGGGGACAGTGGTGTACCACCAATAGCCACAGACCACGCTATAGGGCCAGTGAGGCCTCCCCTTGCATTCTGGATTTAGATACCGTTGAATACAATGATGGAACAGAGTTGTCAGCTCCCTGTCCCACCATTCATCCTGTGCATCTAAGCTTTGAGTCACAGCTCTGCAGGCGCAATTACATCACTGCATCATGCCTGCTGTGCAGAACTTCAGACAAAATACTGCTAAGTTCAGATCAGCGGGGGGGTGTTACTGCTTGGTGGTAATATGTGGTCTGCTTATGATGTGGCAGTATTTATCACTTTTATGGGGTATACCATTGGTAAATTAGTTTTGGCATAATGGACCTTATTCAGTAACAAACAAGCTGGTGGAGTCTTGGGTGGCTGGGTCGAACATAGGACTCTGGGCCCACCCTTTAGAAGTAACAAGGATTAAGTCAGTGTCTACAATGGTATACTTCTTTTTAGCAGAACTTAGCTCTGCCCCTTGTCTAAGAACACAGCTTTTCCTCTGTCCTGCTCACACAGACAAATTCCCCTTTAATTCAATTTTACAGCTCCACCTGGAACATTAGCTCTGCAGATCTTAAACCCATCCTGTTGTGCGGGTGCATCCATCTCACATATTGTAATCTGGCGAGCAAGGCCCTCATTGTTTTTGGTAGATGATTTATGTGTTACTCTGTAATATTTTTATTGCCTGTACAAGTCTCCTCTAAAATGTAAAGTGCTGCGGAATATGTTGGCGCTACAGAAATAAAAATTAATATTATCCCACCCACGCTCCATAGTCACTCCTAGGTCCCGAACCATAGAATACACCAAAATAATAGACCTAGCAAATGTTGCTCAGTGCCTAAATCCTTCCAGGAATTATACCCCTAAGAGCAGTAACCTCAGTGGCAAGTACCTATCATGCATCCATTTCCCTGCTAGCTGCCTTCCATATATTATTAAATACTTTCTATACATGATTATTATTTGTGTGTTATTTGGATTCTAGTTGATTTTGTTGATTTTCGATAACAGATGTTTATTCATAGTTGCTTACATTTCTTACTAATAAGCTCTAAATTGTATTTTGTTTCTCTTGCAGTCTGTAACTGTTGTATTTTTTTCTTGTACAATATAAAATGAAATTAAAAAGAATATGGCTTCTCCACTTTGTGAGTTTTCCGATGTGTAACAAGACTGGATTTCTCGGTAAAACATTTCCCACATTCTGAACAAGAAAATGGCTTCTCCCCTGTGTGAATTCTCTGATGTCTAACAAGATTTGATTTCCCTGTAAAACGTTTCCCACATTCTGAACATGAATATGGCCTCTCCCTGTGTGAATTCTCTGATGTGTAACAAGACTTGATTTCTCTGTAAAATATTTCCCGCATTCAGAACAAGAAAATGGTTTCTCCCCTGTGTGACTCTTTTGATGTCTAAGCAGATGTGATTTCTCTATGAAACATTTCCCACATTCTGAACATTCAAACGGCTTCTCCCCTGTGTGAGTTTTCTTATGATTACGAAGATGTGATTTCTCTTTAAAACATTTCCCACACTGCGAACATGAGAATGGTTTCCCTGTTGAGTGACTTCTCTGGTGTCTAACAAGATCTGATTTTTGAGTAAAACACTTTCCACATTCAAAACAGGAAAACGGCTTCTCCCCTGTGTGAGTTTTCTGATGTCTAAAATAATCTGATTTCTTTTTAAAACATTTTCCGCATTCAGAACACGAAAATGGCTTCTCCACTGTGTCAGCACTTTCGAGTTCAATATCCCTTCTGTTATTTTTATTTTGCCTACCAGTCTGTGGTGAATCAGAAGATAGGAATCTATCATATGATAGATTTTTTATGCGAGAGGCTGAAGGGTTTTCTTGGACAATGACATGTTCTTCATATGTATCTGTTGTGATACCATGATCATCTCCTTTAAAATCTGAAAATATTTGATGTTCTTCTGAGCTCCCGGTACAGTCATCTGCCAACAAAAATGAATTCTTTTTAAATAATAGTACAATGAAATTAGATATATATTTCTTTTAGACATGAGCAAATCTTTTCGAATTCACAAGCTTCGAATTTTTCAAAACAATTTTATTCACAGCAAATCAAAAGTATTCCAAGGCTTCCAACTGTCCTGAAGAGATGTTTATATCACTATTCTCTTTTCCTCAAACACAAGTCTTCTTCATCACTGTTCTTTTACACATTATCTATACAGTTTCTATACTATTTCAGATCTTTCTCTTCCTATCAATATGGCTAAGCTGTGACTCTCATAATCGACATTCCCTGCTGCATTCTCCACTTCTGATTTTAAACATACGATGATATTCGTGATTGACTTTGACAGTGCTATGTAATGTGATAGCTGAAAGGCATTATTTGGTACCCTGCCCGAAGTCATGTGAGCCTTCTCTGGGTGATGCAATCTGCATTGATGTTTATAAACTAAGACTATCAGAAAAGAGTGTCTTTTGAAGTTCAGATTTGTCAGCGTTGCTGAATTTTTTTTAAAAAATTTGATTTGTGGTGAATTGATTTGCTGCAAATCGCAATTACTGCAACGGGCTGAAGAAGATGTCTGTACCATCCTGAAGTCTCCTAGACCTGTATCTAACCCCTTTTTCAAGCTCTTTAATGGGAACACAGCCTTAGTTATCTCAAAGAGACCTCACAGATGGTAACCGGTACTAACCAACAGTAACACACTGCACTGGCAGAATTTTCATGCTTTTTAAGATTAAAAAAATGGTCCAAAATTTAATACCAAGTCATTTGATATAAGGAAGATTGTTCACATGGTTCCTAGAGATGACTATGCAAATAGCGTAAATTGCAGTGATTTGCCGACCCTTGCCATATCTTCTGATCCCTGAATGCACTGCCCATAGAAAAGAGGAGAAGGTATGGATTGTGGAGAAAATGCTGGGAGGAGGCGTGGGATTCCGGTGCCACAACTGCAAAGCACAGGGCACTGTGACGTGCATGGGAGGGAGGGTGATATTATGATGAAGACACCATCATCATAACCACCACGAGAGCCATCAGCTGCTCTCAAGCCTTAGACACTAACAGTGATTGCATCATCACTTACTCACGAGATGACCGGAAAAAAAGTTCTGTCCGAGAAGGTCTTTAGGCCAGACATCAGCTCCTCTTTTGTCGCCTATGATACCAACCTCCTCCTCCTATTCTGATGACATTACTTCCCCATTAGGCAGATCTGATTCCCAGGTCTTGTACATTACACAATCATCATCATCCAGAACTCAGCTGACAGTTGTCTCAATATGGTGTCTTCAGCTCCTTGCCCTCCTCCTGATTTTCACATCAAGATTTGCCCTGACTAAGAGTGCCACTATCACCTCGGCGGCCACTTCCCTTATAACACAACTGCCAATGCGACGACCACAGGTATTGGAATCATGTCTTCTACATCCACATTTTCCCAGCTCATCTGACCGCACAGTAGTGTGAGTGATTGAGGACCAATTTTCCAAAATGGCAGATCAATGCTTTAGCGTATGCTCTGTGAAATATTGCACTTCAACTTATATTTCATTTCAATCTACCACCTTCACTGCAAAGTCCAAGTTGAAGGGATTGATCAGTTTCAGCCTGAAGACAAAAGCTGGTTCTTCTTGAAAGGAATCTGTAAACAGATTTTTTTGCTACCTTATCTGAGAGCAGCATGATGTAGGGAAAGAGAACTTGCTTCCAACGACGGATCACTTAGTTTATTGGATGCTACCTTTTAATGGCTAACTGAAAAGATGGTAACAAATTGCAAGCTTTCGAGACTACGAAAGCTTGCAGTTTGTTACCATCTTTTCAGTTAGCCATTAAAAGGTATCAACCACTGAGGACTCTCAACTCTAAATATTTTTCTATCTACTGGCTAACACAGTACGAAGATATACATCTTTATTGGATGCAGCAGTTGTGACACAATCAGAGTTTTAGATGCATCATGTAGCAGATCTCAGAAAGCTAAATCATCACACACCAAAGCTCGTTTGTCTCTATAATTCACATCAAAACTATTTGTAGCACGCAGCCTAATAAATTCAACACATAACTGTAGCAGCTGGTAACTTACCTGGATCACTTTCTGAAAGAATCTCCACTTTACACCACTCATCATCACTCACATATGTCTCTGTAGTATTAATAGAGATGAGATCTTTACACTGAAACAGAAAGTTGTAAAGGTCACAGGCAGGTGGATAATTATCACGCAAAGAACATAAATTAATGTGACAGTCACAAGGAACAGTAGTAGTTATCAAATAGCTGCAGGTGTCATCAATACATTGGTAGTTCAGTGTGTAGTGCTGGTGGATAAATCAAAACTGAACACAAGACCTTCACAATCTCCTACACATCATTGGGGAGATTTCATGACACCTTCTCTCCGTCTACCTGATGATCCTGAGGAACATCGGGATCTCCTTGTTTACAGTCCTGTGGAAGAAGAGGACAGGGACATCTCTCTGGTGTTGTCCTCTCACTGGATAGAACTGGAGGAAACACATACAGGGACTGAATTCATTCTCTACATACAGATAATTATAGGCCGTGTGTATTTAGTCCTGTCTATTACCTGGTGATGTGAGGGGCTGGGGAACCTCCATCATGACGTCCTTGTACAGATCTTTGTGTCCTTCTAAATACTCCCACTCCTCCATGGAGAAATAGACGGTTACATCCTGACACCTTATAGGAACCTGACATATACAATGATACAGTCATCCCCTGATCCCTTCATAGCGTTAGTGTATAATGTCCCAGCATTCCCAGCAGTGTCACCTCTCCAGTCAGCAGCTCAATCATCTTGTAGGTGAGTTCTAGGATCTTCTGGTCATTGATGTCCTCATGTATCAAGGGGTGAGGTGGAGGCTCCGTGATTGGGCTCAGGGGTCTTCCCCATCCCTCAGACACAGGGGCCTGACAGCGCTCCCTAGAGGTCTTCTTCACTACTGTGTAATCCTGGTTATGGAGAGACACATTAATAAATCTCACTACAGACATTTCCAGAGTCCTCACCTCTCCAGTTCTGTCCATCTGTTATTCCCATAGATAAGAATGATGTAATGTGACGTCATCAGAATCTCTCACCTCTCCAGTAAGCCGGAAGAGGATCTCTAGGGTGAGGTGTAATATCCTCTCCGCCATCTTGTCCCTGTCCCTATCCATCCTTGTAGGGTCACTCAGGAGAATTCTGTTATATAGAAGATCTCCACTGAGAGGATCCGATATTGTAGGGACCTGAATGGGGAGAAGATGACGCTGTAACATCATAAAGATCCCATGTAAGAAATCTCTGGAGCTGTTACCGGCTTCACATGATCACTACATCCAGTCATGGCCCCGTCCTACCCCCGGTATAACAGACAATCCGATTATTTGAAAGAAAAAAAGAGTATAGAAAGCACACCTTGTGCATATCATACTAGAAAAAAACTATCTCAGTGTTAGAAGTACTCACCTGAGCCTCTTGTGAAAGAGCAGGCACAATGCTGAGAAAAAATTAGGTCAATTTGAATGGCTGCTGCTCCACCCGCTGGACTCCAATGAGATCCAGATAGAAATCCAAGGGAGAGAGATGGTGATTTGGTTCGGCACTGCCACAGGTAATGAGGTGATATACCACTGGGGTATTAGTAAAAACTTTAATTGTTGCTACGCGTTTCGGAGCCAGTCTAGCCTGCCTGATGATTCAATTATAGTCACATAAAGAGATTTATCAAAGAATGTCTCTAATCCTGCAATAAAAACAATGAAGAAGTCAGGAGAGAAGTAAATCTAATATAATACAGATACAAATTATGAGATATCCATACAGATGGTAACTCACCCAGACACTATATCCACAATTGTGACTCTGCCGCCTCAATGCACGTGTCAACAAAGCTTCATCGGGAGGTTCTCATGGTAGAAGTGAAGAAATGACCTCACAGCTGATTCGTACACAGCGTTATTTCAGATGAGAACCGATGTGACTTTATATTCTATATCAATCATTATTAGTGACAGAGCCATTTTGCAGCTTAATGACAGGGCAAATTTTTACAATTCTGACCACTGTCACTTTATGAGGTTATAACTCTGGAACGCTTTAACGAATCCAGCTGATTCAGAGATTGTTTTTTCGTGACATATTGTACTTCACGTTAGTGGTAAAATTTATTTGATATGACTTGTGTTTATTTATGAAAAAAATGGAAATATGGCGAAAATTTTGAAAATTTAACAATTTTCAAACTTTAAATTTTTATGCCCTTAAATCAGAGAGATATGTCAGCACAATTTTGGGAACAACATTTTTTTTGTTACGAAGTTATAAGGGTTAAAAGTTGACCAGCGATTTCTCATTTTTACAACACCATTTTTATTTTAGGGACCACATCACATTTGAAGTCACTTTGAGGGGTCTATATGATAGAAAATACCCAAAAGTGACACCATTCTTAAAACTGCACCCCTCAAGGTGCTCAAAATCACATTCAAGAAGTTTATTAACCCTTTACGTGCTTCACAGGAACTGAAGCAATGTGGAAGGAAAAAATTAACATTTAACTTTTTTTGCAAAAACTTTACTTCGGAACCAATTTCACAACTGTTAAAAGAAAAAATGAACCACAAAATTTGTTGTGCAATTTCTCCTGAATAAGCCGATACCCCATATGTGGGGGTAAACCACTTTTTGGGCGCACGGCAGAGGTCGCAAGGGAAGGAGCGACATTTGACTTTTTCAACGCAGAATTGGCTGGACGCCATGTCGCGTTTGTTGAGGCCCTGATGTGTCTAAACAGTGGAAACCCATCACAAGTGACCCCATTTTGGAAACTAGACCCCCTAAGGAACTTATCTAGATGTGTGGTGAGCACTTTGAACCTCCAAGTGCTTCACAGAAGTTTATAACATAGAACAGTGAAAATAAAAAATCATATTTTTTCCACAAAAACAATCTTTTCACCCCAATTTTTATTTTCCCAAGGGTAACAAGACCCCAAAACTTTTTGTGCAATTTGTCCTGAGCATGCTGATACCCCATATGTGGGGGTAAACCACTGTTTGGGTGCATGGCAGAGCTTGGAAGGGAAGGAGCGCCGTTTGACTTTTTCAGCGCAGAACTGGCTGGACGTCATGTCGTGTTTGTAGAGGCCCTGATGTGTCTAAACAGTGGAAACCCCCCACAAGTGACCCCATTTTGGAAATTAGACCCCCTAAGGAACTTATCTAGATGTGTGGTGAGCACTTTGAACCTCCAAGTGCTTCACAGAAGTTTATAACATAGAACCGTGAAAATAAAAAATCATATTTTTTCCACAAAAACGATCTGTTCACCCCAATTTTTATTTTTCCAAGGGTAACAAGACCCCAAAAGTTTTTGTGCAATTTGTCCTGAGCATGCTGATACCCCATATGTGGGGGTAAACCACTGTTTGGGTGCATGGCAGAGCTTGGAAGGGAAGGAGCGCCGTTTGACTTTTTCAACTCAGAATTGGCTGGACGCCATGTCGCGTTTGTAGAGGCCCTAATGTGTCTAAACAGTGGAAACCCCCCACAAGTGACACCATTTTGGAAACTAGACCCCCTAAGGAACTTATATAGATGTGTGGTGAGCACTTTGAACCCCAAGTGCTTCACAGAAGTTTATAACTCCCGGGCATGAAAATAAAAAGTCATATTTTTTCCACAAACCTGATCGTTTAGTCCCCATTTTTTTATTTTCCCAAGGGTAACAGGAGAAATTAGACCATAAAAGTTGTTGTCCAATTTGTCCTGAGTACGCTGATACCCCATATGTAGGGTGGGACCACTGTTTGGGCGCACGGCAGGGCTTGGAAGGGAACGAGCGCCGTTTGACTTTTTCAAACCAAAATTGGCTGGAATTGAAATTGGACGCCATGTCGCGTTTGGAGAGCCCCTGATACGCCTAAACAGTGGAAACCCCCACAAATGACACCATTTTGGAAACTAGACCCCTTAAGGAACTTATCTAGATGTGTGGTGAGCACTTTGAACCCCCAAGTGCTTCACAGAAATTTATAAACGTAGAGCCGTGAAAATAAAAAATCATTTTTTTCCTCAAAAATGATTCTTTAGCCCACTATTTTTTTTATTTTCCCAAGGGTAACAGGAGAAATTGGACCCAAAAAGTTGTTGTGCAATTTTTCCTGAGTACGCTGATACCCCTATGTGGGGTGAAACCACTGTTTGGGCGCATGGGAGTGCTTGGAAGGGAAGGAGCGCCATTTTGTAATGCAGACTTTGATGGAATGTTCTGCGGGCGTCATGTTGTGTTTGCAGAGCCCATGATGTGCCTAAACAGTAGGAACCCCTGCAAGTGACACCATTTTGGAAACTAGACCCCCCAAGGAGCTTATCTAGATGTGTGGTGAGCACTTTGAACCCCAAGTGCTTCACAGAAATTTATAAACGCAGAGCCGTGAAAATGAAAAATAATTTTTTTTCTCAAAAATGATTTTTTTAGCCAGCTATTTTTTATTTTCCCAAGGGTAACAGGAGAAATTAGAACCTCAAAATTGGTGTGCAATTTGTCCTGAGTACGCTGATACACCATATGTTGGGGTAAACCACTGTTTGGGCGCACGGCAGGGCTCGGAAGGGAGGGAGCGCCATTTGACTTTTTGAACGCCACTGTTGTGAATGGGTTTGAGATCAGTTCTGAGCAGAGGCTCCCTCTGGTGGTTACAAGCGGTGCTAGTCTGTCCAGTGAAGATTGTGAGGACTGGGAATCAGGTGTTACTGATTGGTCTTATATAAAGGAGTCACCTTTCCCCATCAGGGTTGCCGGTGATCAATTGTTCTGGTCTGGATCCTTTATTCCTGTTTCCCTTGTAGCCTGCTGTGTCGTGTCTGCATCTCCTGCTAACAGATAAGACATTTTCTTCTTTTGTGTTTGTGCTATATTTTTGCATTTTGTCCTGCACTTCTGTGGGGGCCTTCAGGGTCCCCTCCGGGGGCTTCTGCCCTCTCAGTTTTGTTCAGCCACTGATGTTTGTACTTTTGCTTTTTCCAGTTTTTTCAGTGGCTGCTGTTTTGATTTTGTTACACCAGAGAACTAATTTAGGTGGTAGAGGTCGTGTGATCTCAGGTGTTTTTGAAATTAGTAGAGTTGGTGCCTTTCAGGGTTTTCTGGGATTGCAGTAAGTACCCTTCCTATCCTTTTCTATTTAGTTAGTCTGGGCCCCAGCGTTTGCTCATACTATTTTCTTTCTGTGTCAGTATTTCATCTTGTCTAACCGCCATTACATGTTTGGGGGCTTTCTATTATCTTTGGGGTTCTGCTCCGGGGCAGATAGCTTTCCTATTTCTATCTTTAGGTGTAGTTTCTCAGGCTGTGACGAGGCGTCTAGGACCAACGTAGGAACGCTCCACGGCTGCCTCTAGTTGTGGTGGTTAGTCAGGGTACTGCAATCTCATAGATTCCAACTGCTCTGGTGTATTGCCTTTTTTACCTGCACTCCTCAGCTACCGAAACATAACAGCCACGTCGTGTTTGGAGACCCCCTGATGTGTCTAAACAGTGGAAACCCCCCAAAAGTGACCCCATTTTGGAAACTAGACCCCTTAAGGAACTTATCTAGATGTGTGGTGAGCATTTTGAACCCCCAAGTGTTTCACAGAAATTTATAAACGCAGAGCTGTGAAAATAAAAAATCATTTTTTGGAGACCCCCTGATGTGCCTAAATAGTGGAAATCCCTCAATTCTAGCTCCAACCCTAACCCCAACACACCCTAACCCTAATCCCAACCCTAATTCCAACCCTAACCTTAATTGTAACCCTAACTCTAATTATAACTCTAACCCTAATTGTAACCCTAACCCTAATTATAACCCTAATTATAACCCTAACCCTAAGGCTAGGTTCATTTTGCGTTTTACCAGCCCATTCAACACATAGCGTTGACGGGCTGGTAACGGTATAGCATAACGCGATCGCGTTATGCTATACCCGCTAGCGCAGAAGAATCAGCAGATGATTCATCTGCGCTAGCGGTGACGGAGCCCAGACGCTGCAGCCCGCGTCCGAGGCTCCGTCACTGAATGATGGCACGTCGCAAACGCATGCTGCTTTACGGCATGCGTCGCGATGCGCCCTCAAATGGGGGTGAATGGCAGCGTTAACGGACTGCGTTACACAGCGTTATACCGCGGTGTAACGCAGTCCGTCTAACGGACTGCCATAACGCAGTATGAACTCAGCCTAACCCTAACCCTAATTATAACCCTAACCCTAATGCTAACCCTAACTATAACCCTAACCCTAATTATAACCCTAACCCTAATTATAACCCTAACCCTAACGGAAAAATGAAAATAAATATAATTTCTATTTTTTATTATATGTCCCTAACTAAGGGGGTGATAAATGGGGGTGGGGGGGTTATGTACTGTTTTTTTTTATTTTGATCACTGTGATAGTTTATCACAGTGATCAAAATGCACTTTCTGGAGAATGAATGAAAAAAAATTTGAATCTGCCGCCAAGCAGATCGGCGGGCGCACTGAGCATGCGCCCGCCATTTTTTTTTCCAGGAAGAAGACCGGGAGATTGGAGGCCAGGGGGACCTGCCAGAGGACACCGACAGGTACAGGGGGGGGTTCAGGGGGACCTGGGGACCCTAATTTTCTCCCCTCTGATGTGATCGATGTGAGAGAAATCATTTTTTTTTTTTTTTTTGCGATCGCCGTTATGCTGTATAGCGGCGATCGCAACACCGGGATCGGTGAATACCGACCCAGATCATGTTCTCTGGGGTCTCGGCTACCCCGGTAGCCGAGACCCCAGAGAATATTGCCCATCCCCCCCAGCACATAGCGGCGGGCGCACTGAGCATGCGCCCGCCATTTTCTTCATAGCGGCGGCACCGGGGGACAATGTAGGGGCCGGGGGCCACATGCAGGGGATCGAGGGCCACAAGGGGGTCCCGGGGACCCTTTTTCTCTGTCCTCTGATGTCCGATGACATCAGAGGACAGAGAAATTAAATGGCACTTTTTTTTTTTTTGCGATCGCCGTTATAGGGTTAATAACGGCGATCGCAACATCGGTGTCGGTAAAAACCGACCCGATTCATGTTCTCTGGGGTCTCGGCTACCCCCGGTAGCCAGAACCCCGGAGAAAATGCACCTCTGGGGGGCGCTATTCACTTTTTCCACAGCGCCGTTAATTAACAGCACTGTGGTTTAAGTACCCTTAATGACCGCCGTTAAAAGGCGTATCGGCGGTCGTTAAGGGGTTAAAGCCTACATACAGTGTTTTTGTGTTCGTCATCTGTGTGATTTTACAAAGACCGCTCTGCGTTTGGTGATTTTTCTGCCATTTTCCCAGTAAGCTTCTCTACAGGAAATGAGAAAAATGTATTTTAGAGTGGTTCTGCTAATGTGTGACTCAAAAGGCATGAAACAATGTAAAACACTGAAACATCGGCCAAATAATGTCAAAAAGCTATATCTACTGTAACAACACTGAGGGGGTTAATGTCCCCTGCGCCCAGTAATGGGGAATCTCCAGCACCTACCTCCACCTGCAGAGCCGCACACCACATATATGGCTGTTCTGTGTGCACAGGACCTGTGATGAGGTCACAGAAGGGGAGGAGTCAGGGGTCACATGATCAGGGGCCTCAGTGTGTGCAGGACTCTGCTGTGCTGGTTGTCATGGTGCTGGATGAGGGGAAGTTTATGTGTGGGGTCAGGAGTAGAGTTGAGCGATAC